>JAODXP020000013.1:6661114-6673614 GCA_027497455.2 Sardinella longiceps
GTTTGTCTAAAGCCTCCATTCTTCTTTCCATCAGGCCCTGCTAAATCCCCAGGTCTCAAGCCACTGCATGACCACCTTGATTCGGGCTGCTATGCATTATTCAACACCATTCAAACTTTAAAACTCAGTATGGGGCCCAGGACAGAAAAAAAGGAAAGTTAAAAAAAAAAAAACACAGGGAAAAAAAAGTGTGTTGTAAAAAGAGCAGCGATGCTGCTAGGCCCAGCCCTTCCGGCTTTTATGAACCCAACTGTGAAATGGACAGAGATGCGAAGCTTTTACAGGCAGCCACGTAGGCCATGTAGGGTTGAGGGTAATTTCACCGAAAATCACCACACAAAAACATTTGGACAGAGAAAACTGTCAGGAAATCTCCATGTGGATGTCTGAACAACAGATAGATAGATATATATATGGTGTTTACATGCCAGCCGCTGTAGTGACTTGCGACTCCTTTTTTTGAGATAGAACACTGATTTTATCAGTTCCACGGAGAGAAGCAGTAAGAGAGAGAGAGAGAGAGAGAGAGAGAGAGAGAGAGTACCTACAGCAACAGCTCACTAGCAAATGCCAGCATCAAAATCCAAAGATAAATTGCCATGGTAACCCTCCACTTGGTGGTTGCCATTGAAAAAGGCATTATAATACTAAGGCACTAAATGTGCAGAGGGACATAATTACAAAAAGCACTTAATGACTAACTTTCTCAAGGCATTCCAGCAAGATTAACACAGACAGTACAATTGCCCATGCTAAAGAATGGCTACTAATGAACTATTCAATATTTCTTACTGTACAGTAAGACGTCTGATAAGAGGCACATAAGAAAAAAAGAAGTCTTTTGCTTTTGCCCTTCCACTTTCATGCTTTTCAACCAGTTCAAGTCAATGTCACTCATCACTATTATAATATAAATATTATATATATCATCAGTATTATAATATATATGATAGATAGATAGATAGATAGATAGATACATAGATTGTTGATTCTACAAAGTAATAACAATCTCAGCAGCCATCCTCTATTTATGACAGGTCTGATCAGAAAGACAATTTCCCCTTATGCAATAGGATTGCCCTTATACAAGGATACAGTACAAGGATGTTTATTTGTCACACGCATATGGTTACTGAGCGTAAGAAATGCAGTGAAAATGCAGTGAGTGCAAAAAGTGCCGTATGAGAGGGTTTGGTTGGGGATGTAGCCAGGGGGGGCATATGATAGGGACGGTGGGGGAAGAGGGAGACCAACAAGAAGCACCCAAAAGCAGTAGTGGCAAGGAAAAATATTTACAGTATCTTAAAATAACTAAGATTTGGAGCTGAAAGTGAAACTGGTGATTAAATCAGAAGGTAATTCTTAAAAAACAAATTACTGAGACAGTTAGTGGAGTGGTTAATTCATCTTGTTTTCCACCTGCTTTAAACTAATCAGACTTAAAGTTAGAGAGCAATTGTAAAATCATCCAGAATGATTTGTCAAAAAAAATATAATAAGTTTGTTTTTAAGAAATCATCGAGTTAAGTCTTTTCATTCACTTAATGACATCCAACATAAATCAAGATCATTTACTGTACAACACAGTTTTTGAAGAAAATTCAGTAAAAATGTCCATGGATTTGGTTGTGGTTGTAGCCAATGATTAGCCTGCCAAGACTATAATTCAAACTATACAGTCTGGCTACGACCAATAGACAGGGCTCAATCCAAGGGACAGAATCAACGGCTATCTGTCAAACTGCCTTTACAAACCATCACAGTCCACCCAGCGAGACTCTAGAAAGTTGGAGCAATGTGAGTGGTTCAACTAAGCTTGGGAGAAATGTGATTGGTGTAACTAAGCTTGGGACAAATGTGATTGGTTCAACTAAACTTGGGAGCAATGTGATTGGTTCAACTAAACTTAGAAGAACAGCTGAGGCCTTATGGCTAAATTCTAGACTATCTGTGTATCGTAGCAGAATCATTTGGTACTGCTAGTATACAGTAGGGTACGTCTATAGATTTCCGGACACATAGTAAGAGATAATGTGTTGAATTCTGGACATACCTGTCTATCATAGCAGAAACATTTGCTACTGCTAGAGAATGTCTAGATTTCTGGACAGATAGTAAGAAAAAAGTGTTGAATTCTGGAAGTACCTGTTGTGTATCGTACCAGAAACATTTTTTACTGCTTTAATATTGATTGCTTACTGTAAACAAACAGTTCACAAGGACTAATTCTAGAGAGATATGAAAATGTGGAACTAAAGCACAAAATCCCTTCCAATTGACAGTAGGCAGTGATGGCCCACAGCGATCCTTATCCAGATTGAATCAATTTGACATCCAGAGTTGGGGAGTTGGGCCCGTCAGAAGTACTGCAACATTTTAGACAAGCATAAGATAAATGGAATTAATAATCCATTCAAACCTTAACAGAATAATTCAATCGATACCACTTTTGAAAAATTGTCCAGAGGATAAAGAATAATTGCAAACAAGTAGCTTTGAGGAACAATCCGGTTTTGCTTCATTTGACAACAGATGAAGTTATTAAAGGCCACTTTGTCAAGCACCTCTTCATTCTTGATGGCAATATCAATAATGGCAGCCAAATGCTACATATTTGGCTCTGCAGTGGTTTACAAGACTGTTCTGAGTTTCTTTGTAAAACCCTGTCCATCCCAGACTATGAGTATGTTCCTTTCTATGGATGCAAATATAGTATCATTCAAAGACCCCTGTTTAATAAATTACAGTAATAACTAGTGTACATACAAATTCAAAATAAGCAAGCTCTGATTTGGCAACATCACTGTGTCAAATGCCAATGTAGCATTCGCAACACTATACAGTAGCATATTTTTGAAAATCTAAAAAGCCATGGGAGAAACTCTCAATATGTTGCCACAGCTGTAGGAGCTGTCCACAGAGCATTGCAGAAGAATATAGGATCTAGCCAGAAGGCTACCTTATTTAAATGCTTGCTGTTAGTCTTGTCGTGTTGATCATATGCATTCAAAGACGCTTATTCTCGTTTCCTTTGATGTATGCCTGATGCACTGTATGCATTCATTAATTCATCTGTATGAGTTCACAATGCCTTTGAACATACATACACATAGGGAGAGGCATGCAGCCCTGACAACATTACTGATAGCTACCACATGCAGTTTTACAAAAATAACATAAAATATTTATAATATAAAAATAATATCACCACAAAGTCTTTTTGTACCATACCCCACAATCAATAATGCCCAAATATGATCTCTGGCAGATTTCTCCATGTGTGATGGTGGTCAATACTAATGGCATCAAGCACACAGAGACGGCACTGTCTGTGGCCCCTTGCTGTGTGAATCACCGGCTACTGAGCAAAGAGGGAGGATGGCGTGCCATCCTGTTATTAAATCCACATTCATTTTGAATATAGCAGGGGGAACAATGACAGATACAGCAGGAGAATAACAGGGGAATAATGACAGACCTGCTCAGCTGCCTCCCCGCGCACTTACTAACTAGCTCCCCACCAACTCCACCAGCCTAATATAGCAATCAATAGACTGGAGGCAGAGGGGAGAGTGCATTCTGACGGAGATTTATTCCTTTTTAATTTTCTGGGATGGCTGCATGTGCTTGGCTTATGCAGGAGTGCCGTGAATATTTAGCATAGCGACAGCTACGTGAAACAGGGCCATCAGCCTTTTTTTTTTTTTTTTTTTTTCACTGCTGACACAGAGATTGAAAAAAAAAAAATCAGACCAATGAAATCCTTTTCCTGGTCACATCACAGACATGCAGTACTTTGTGGTGAAATCAATCATGACACTGGACCCAGCCATTTGCACAAAAAGTAATAATTAGAGAAAAAAAGAAAAATCCTTATCGTCTCTTGCGGGATTTTCATGGAAAGGAAAAGAAAAAGGAAAAGGCCTTTTGTGGCCTGAGGTTGACACGGGACTAAGCAGGTGTGAGATTGCAAGACTGTGGATAATTTAAGGAAAGGTTCCTCCACCCAAGGCTTCAGCAGCGGCAGGTGCGAGGAGGACAGCGCAGCACTGGGGGTGAACTTAACCACAGGCCCAGATCAATTAAAAAGCCTAATAGTCTTCTTTCCAGGAGCCATAAAACCTCACTCATTTGCAACCCATATCTGTCATCTTAACTGCCCCCAAGGCAGCATCAATCAATTCCCGAGTTTCCAGTCCCACCCTGTCCAACCCCCCCTCCACCCACACCACCCTCCATCCCACTCCCCTCCTGGCAAAGGTTTCCCTAAGACAGAGTTAATGGTAATCACTGTCACCCGTGGTGTACTACGAAGTCAAATTACTATAAACTATAAACATTTGGGACTTCTGAGTAGCCACACATTATATCTAAATAAACTATGAACATTTGGGACTTCTGAGTAGCCACGCATAATCCAACCAAAGTTCACAAATCACACAGACATAGTCAGGTTTTCATTGTTCAGTTCAGTTATTCTAAGCCATGCAGTAGTCACATTGACAGTGAAAACCCTATGCAGAAGTACAGTGCATACACAGCACGACTGCTGCATTCCATATGAACTCGGAATGCCACACATCTCTCTGACAACAACGGGAGGTATGCCGGTCTCCACCGCCCAAGAGGAAGACTATAAGGTTTGCATTAATACAGGACAGCACACATCAACAATGTAATGTAAATAAACAACTACCGTCTTGTTCATCTGCAATCCCAATCAAATATGAGTGCCTAAACTGCCGCTGCATTTCTATCCCTTACAACAGGAATTGCATTAGAGCTGTCTAATCCTGCGATCGAGGAGTTGCAGAGCTGTCTGCCACAAACGGAGCATCTGTCTTTAATTGGATAATCTAAGGCATTGATTGTGTGGAGAGGCCCTTTTCCGTGGGCTTCCAAAGGCCGATAAAGCACTGGGTAATGGTGTACTGTGAGAGCGCATAGACACTGAGACCCTGTGGAATTGCATTGGAACACCTCTGACCTACACCAAGGGCACGGGGGGGTAATCCCTAATGTGAGAGCATAGCCCTACAGTCAAGAGTGACAAAAAAACTTCCCACACACACAAGAGGCAGAGAGAGAGACAGAGGGGGGAGAAAGTACACAACACACACACACACACACACACACACACACACACACACACAGACAGAGAGAGAGAGAGAGAGAGAGAGAGAGAGAGAGAGAGAGAGAGTGAGAGAGATGGGAGGGAGAGAGGGGGGGCAAATACAACAGAGAGAGAGAGAGAGAGAGGTTTTAAAGGATCTCTCAAAGACATCAGGATGCTAAGTCCTCATGGTCAATCACCCTTACAGAGACAGAGCCAGCCAGCGTGTTACAGCCAAACCTTCAGACGGCCATGAGAGAGATAGCAGTTAAAATTAAAGAGATGTGAAATGATATGGCCCTTGGATTGAAGCAATGACAATATCTAACTCAATGAGACCTTTCGCCTTTACAGTAGGCTACAGCATTGTGTGACCAACAAACAAAACAGGGTTTCATCATAGAATTCTAAATAAATTAAACCAATATTTTGAGTAAAGGACTTCATGGCAAACACGTTTAAAAAAAAAAAAGTAGCCCACCTAGGGAAAACATCTGCAAAAGACAGGAACTAGATAATCAATTGCATACAAATTCAACGAAATAATGCCACAAAAGACAACAGACACCAAGCTGTTCCAGATCCACCGGGCATTACAAGCCAGCACACAAACCTCATATCTCAAATCTCATATTCGATTCGAGAAATGTCAAACAGATAGTCCAAACATATTCAGAGATATATGGACAAGTACTGAAATCACGCAACAAATGGTGCTGTGGAGTCTTTGAATATTATTTCCTTGCTTTCCCGAAAAAAAGAAACCTAAAAGTCTATCAACTGAAGTTGACGGTAGACGGTCAACTGTTCATAAATATTGAACTCACACTGACCATTAGTACAGCTCGGACAAATTACTGTCGTAGCCTACTGATAAGAAGAATTGCAGCTGATGTTTGGCAAGGCAGTGGGATTGTGTGCGCTACGTGATTTATGGTCTGACGCCAGCCAAGTTCCGTTTCCCTACATTCAAGCTGCCAAACTCACATCACATTCCCCAACATAACTGCCGACAAATATCCAGTGAATCCAAATAGAGTTAACATTTGCAGACCTTGCACGAAAGCCGACGGAGATAAATGGACATGCAACTATGAATCCTTGGAAATATTACAGGCTTGCAGTCTAGGATATTTGTGCCAAAAATCTCATCAGTGGATTCATTCCGCTCGATTTATTTATTTGAATAATTCCTTGGAATGTCTGCTCTGTAAGTTTCATTAAGAAGTAAATCTAACTAACCATTATAACGCACAACTCTTCGCAGTAATGCCATGGCACAGATGGCATAGCTGTTAGGCTACGTAGCCGCTGTAAGAGTTGCTGAATGTAAAGATGCTTTGAGTGTGAAATTACGGATGGCAACAAGTTACAACTGCATTAATGCATGCATGCGACGTTACGCAAATTATAGACAACAAGCATGCACAATCGCGCATGATATAGTTAATTTTGGCACGTTATGGATAATATCAATAACAACAGTTTATATGTCACTTGGTCCCACAAGTGTATCACAATTTCTGTAAAGACAAAAGTCAAAAAGGAATATACTTCTAGTCGTATTTTGGCGTAAACAACAGGCAACAGAGTTCTTACCTCTCGAGTGCAGGGAGAGCAGCCAGAATTTATTAATTGCTCGGACTGCGATCCTTTCAGCTGTAGGTGCTTCTCCAAATTCGGTAGGTTCCTCTATGAGCTGAACAGCAGCGGCGAATAGACTCTATCTACCCTCTGCTCATACTCAAGTGCCGGAGTTTCCTCTTGGAAAGACTGTGCCCGGCTGGCTAGGCGCTGCATGCTTAGCCCCTTGTGGTGATGGGGAGAACTGCTCTGTAGGACAGACGAGGACAGCCGAGAGTACTGGAATGAGGCGCAAGTACCCAATATGCATTTGAGGACGTACAAATATGACGTGTGCGACATCAAACTTCCTCGATATTTGTTTTTCTCCTGAGTAAGAGTATGTCACTTGTCACTGCAAATGGTTCAAAGTGTACATTTTATAATTGAATTATCCCAAAAGAGTTCGATGTGTGGAATATGCATGTTCAACAATAACATTTTAATTTTGCTGTTGCGTTTTTCTCGTATAGTTTTTTGTTGGCGGGGGATTCCGGTGGCGCGAGTAGGTTTTCCCCCTCTTATTTACTGTGGTCATCCCAGGTTAAGTACCTCACTGAATGGTTCTGGATCAATATTTCACCCAGAGGTGATATAGCACAGACAGGTTGAAGAATAAGAGGTGAAATGTTTTCAAAACTTCAGAGACAAACACGCCAGCCACCAGACATTTCATTCTAGTTTTGAGATTGCTCCCACTGCTAAGGTTGGTCCTTTCTTTGATGTTGAGGGAGCATGTCATCGCAATATAATGTAGAGGACTGGACAAGCACTGAAGAGGTGACATAAAGGATGCAATTAAATTAACACCCCTGCCTCACTTTATATCAGGTGCTTAGAAACCACAAGCCTTTACATTGGTATTCATAATCTGTATTGATTCTGTCACACATTTTTGCTGTGTCACAGATGATTTAATATAGTAAAATAAACTAAACATGCACTAGATCATAGAGCCACTTCATAAATCACCCACTGACTGCTGGGCATATGTTAGATCCATCTCTTTCACTGTAGCCAGCATTTTAAATATCTTATAAGAATTGCTGACTATGAAAATGTCTATTGAGTATTGCATTTTTTGTAAGAAAGGTGCTGAAGCAGTGAAGTGGGTAATATCTCAAAGCCACAGTGAAAACACAGACAGGCAACATAAATATCATGGGATCTGTAAGACACTGTGAACTAGGCCTACAATAACAGACAGAGATGAGACCAAACAGATTCAGTGACAGATACATTTCACTGTTGCCTACATATTGACAACGCAAGACCATTCACAGGAATAAATAAAAACATTCTGAAAATGGTCAACTGCAATTTTATAACTGCTGTCAAATTGCTTGTGGTGCTTAAAGATTAAAATTGATTTCTTAGTCTTGGCACATCAGAATAGAGTAAGAATCGTTACCAGTATTAAAATAGGGGTATTGGTTTGGAAAAATGAATACACAATTTCAGTCACAGTGGCCCAACAGAATTAGAATTTGAAGATTCCTGATAAAAGGAGATGTCTTTGAACCAAACATCACCTTGTAAGATGTGTTTTATGCGTCAGTGTGTCACCTTGTAAGATGTGTTTTATGCATCAGAGCACATTGGCTGCATTATAAATCCACTTAATCAAAAAATTAGCCAAGTTGAGAAATTTGTGTATTCTTGAAAGACTGAAAATGAGGGGTTAGATAATGAGAGCTTACATCTAAAAACTGCATCTGAACCGTGTGACTTTTTAGCTCAGTTTTCTCCTTAAGAATACGTACCTTAGGAGTAATTTCAAGCATAGCCCTGGTGCATGATCCCTCTAACAGATAGCACATGGAATGAAAGAATTTAGAACAGCATAGACCGAACGTGAACGCAATGGCAAACAAGCACTTTACATTGAGTCACCGGAACCCCGGATCTTACTTTCGATTTCAAATAATCGGAGGTTCCAGTGACTCAGTGTAAAGTGCTTGTTCGTTTCTGCGTTCGCGTTTGGTCTATGTTGTTCCAAATTATGTTGTTCCACTCGCTAACTAGTGCATTTAGCAGGTTCGTTCAACAGGGCTATGCTTGAAATCACTCCAGAGCAACACTTTAAGTGTTATAATCCTTGTGAAGATTCAAATAAAATAATGTACTGTATTTTAATCTCAGATACCTTAAGTGTTGAAGATCTGATTCAGATATCTTCTTTGTCCATCAATGTCTTTGACAGATATATTTCCTAACCCATTTCAACCTACTGTCTTGATCTGTTCTTTTTGGTCACTGCGTAACACAGGGCAGTCAGTGTGTGTGCCATGGCCATCTGCCCGACTGTAAAGTCTCTGGCAGCATCTTCAGTAAGCCAAAAATGCAGATGAAAATAAACACAGTACAGTGAAGCATTTAGACTCAAATCCTTTCTGCCTGAGGTTGCTTCTAACAGATTTCCATGCCACCAGAGACCACTAACCACTCTGAAAACTGAGAGAAGCTGTTTGTTGCTTGAGAGCAAGTATAAATCAAAGAGAGTGTAATGTCTTGAAATTCTCACAGAAAGACCTAAAAAAAAGACATATCTTCAGAATTTTCATTCCAACTGAAATGAGGGGAAAGCATGCAGAAAAGCTCCCACTCACTCAATCAATCAGTGCATCACATCAAGGTTGTGTAGGCCTATCATTTGAAACAGCTGCTGAGTCAGTCACTGGGCCACTAAGGCCAAGCGGAGTTATCTGCACGATGACAGACGCAGGCATTTGAAGTATCAGTCCTATCTTTACTCCAATCATCTTTGTGTGCGTGGAGAAGAACATTAGGTACCCTTCTATCGCAGAGATTCCCCCCACAGCCAGTGGGCCTAGCTTACAGATAGGGGTGGTTCTGAGACCAAGGAAATGATAATCTCCTCTGATTTGATTTTATCAGGGGGTTGTGAGAAGCAGTGATTCTTTCAAAGGATCCTTCGAGCTATAGTTTGCATCTGAAGATGGTCCTTGGCATGGTCATATGGCCATCTCCGCAATCGTTTACTTAAACTCTGCAGCCCATTGCATTGTGGAATTTAGGAGAAGCTAAAGAAAACATATGAGCTTTTTTTGCCTTCATTTTTAATATTACTGTGAATTACACCCAAGAAAAGCAGTGAGTCATTTTTTAACAGTCCGAGAGTCTAAATATAGGCCAGCTTATTTGCCCCATTAATCTCTGCTTTCTCCCTGTGAGGCGCGTTATGGGGGCCTGCAATTCACTTATTTGGAAAAGAGGGTTCCTTTAGTCACATAACGTTAGCGCAGTATTGCATTATGTGTATTTTCCCTCGGATACATGGGAGCAATTTATTGCTCATCTCGTGCTGCAGAGGTTTAACAAACTGCTGGCTCTTGAGGGAGCTCCCAAGTGTAAGTGTGTGAGAGGATAGAGAGCTGGGTTGCAGTGCCAGCTATAGTAGCCCTTAGCCATTCTCACTCACTCCTAGAGTATAGCAGCTGTTGAGCTTTGGCCACTACCACCGATAACGAAAAGGGGAAATAGCTGTACAGCTTTTACATGTATATGTATGAATGAGATAGCTAGATATGTCCAACATTTAGACACTTCCATGACATTGTACATTTAATTTGTCCTCTGAAAGATGTAAAAGACGTGACAGGACATCTCTAATAGAAATAGTAGCTCTAGACAATAGTCCCTCTTGGAATCAGGGTTAAAATCAACACAAAATATCACAGAAAGGGGAGAGACTGTTTCGGGAGGAGGCAAACAGACAAAAGAATTTACTCTATTTTGGCTCAGTCATTGTCTCTGATGATCTCTGATTCAAAATTGATGCCAAATCCATGACAAGTGGCCTCTAACTTCACCCTGTTAGTTTAAATGCAGAAAAACAAGATGGCTGTGACAACCTGCTTGAGTGCAAGATGACAGAACGTTGTAACACATTTTATACATCACCCATAGGGATGAATGGGAACCATAGCAAACCGTTTCAAACCGTTTCGACTGATGGACTTGGCCCCTGTGTCTGGAGTTTGTTCATAGTCAACAACTGCCTGGCCATATCATTAGGAATGATCACAAAAATATCATATTACTACTCGGAAAGCCTTTAACAGAGGGCTTCTTATCCAGGAACACAAAACACAGCTGCTACAGTAGGCCTATAGCGTGTTAGCTGACCATTTGGTCTTTTACACATTGGGAGTTATGGATGGGCTTATTACTTACTAAGCAGTCTTTAAAATGCAGGAGTCACATTTGGACCTTGTGCTGCTGAACACACACACACACACACACACACACACACACACACACACACACACACACACAGACCATAAAGATATTATGGTGAAATAAGATATTTGGATGTCCTACTGAATGTGTGTCTATGAGCCCAAGTGTGTTGTGGGTTAGCGTTAACCACTCCACTCACACTCATATTTAATTACAATCTAATACCCTGATGGCAGATGAAGTTATTCAGCAATTCCCTGGACAGGACACAGCAGTGGGAGGACGATGCAATGGAATAAGCCCCACAATGCTATCAGCTATTAAGAAAATGAGTTTGTGGCCATGGAGGATAAACAAGCTGGAGGCAATCAAAACCAGCCTGTAAGTAAAAAGGGACGTTTTTATTTTTTATTATTATTTATTTATTTTGAAAGTGTTTCAAGTGAGGAAGAGACTGGAAAACAGCTACCATTGAAGCTAAATCCTGCATAATTAATGTGTTTAATATCCATAGTCTACCATGGCCGCCAGATGGAAACATGAAAAAGTGATGTGTTCAAATATCCACATCAAACATCAGTCATTTAGTCACTGCATTTAACATGCACAAGAACATGCACAAGGAGTCATTGTGGTGACAGGCTTGGGAGGTTATATTTAATGTACAGGGCTTAACCATGTGCAAATACATGGCATAACATCAATGTTTTTTCACTTTCATCTTTGGATCTTTAAATTAATTGTGTTATTCTAGCGCCTATGCAGTCAGAGAGACACAAAAATATAATAAAAATAAATCAGAAGTTCAAAATTAATCAGAACCAATCCTTTTTTAGGCCTCGCATTTTGCATTTAATTGATGCACACAGTCACACCCATCATGGGGAAAACCTGAGTAGAGTAAAGAGGCGTCTTTAGTGTGATGGTAAGGAGCAGATCAACTGCGGCATTTCATTTGTTGGAGGATTACGAGGCCTGATTGACGAGCCTAACCATAGATCAAGCCTTCAAGGTGGTCTTTGGTATTTTTTGCCCTCAACGGTGCCTTCCAGGCAGCACTGCCCTCAAGGCACTACTCCACCCAAGTTAGGGTTAGGATGAGGGTTGAGTGGGTTAGGTTTAGGGTAAGGGTCAGGGTACAGCCTTTTAAGCTGTGCTGCCTATAAGGTGCCCTTGGGGGCAAAAAACACCATTGAGCGTTAAAGGAATAGTCCATTTTTTGTCCAATAGTTTTTGAAATTGGGTTATTCACTCTTACTTGGAGTTACATACGTGGGTAAAAGCATTTTTAGGTCTCAGTACTTGTGTTTTCCTAGTCCGGCAATCCCAATTTTAGCTTTAGCTTAGCATAGACGCTGGAATGTAATGTTGCCAAAGAGTTGCTATCTGGCTACTTTACATTCCAGGGCCTATGCTAAGCTGAAAGTAAAAAAGAGCTGAAATTGGAATTGCCAGACTAGAAAAAAGGAAGCACTGAGACCCAAATGCTTTTACCCACATATTCAACACCAGGTAATGGGGTGAATAGCCACATTTCATAAAAAGGGTGAAATATTCCTTT
>JAODXP020000013.1:6678614-6758614 GCA_027497455.2 Sardinella longiceps
TTGATTGTGTGTCTTGCGCAGCTTCCAATTTAATATAGAGATTTCATTTTGTTTCATTTTTTTTTCCAATTTCTTCCACCCTCTTTGATGGTGAAAATAATAATAATAATAAAATGAAATGTAAAGTGTTGGGTATTCTGAATGATTATATCTCGTACAAGCAACTAGAACGGTCAGAATGATTTTGACCTTGGTCAGAGAAAAACTATTTGAGTGGCATAACACACAAGCTTCTGGAAGACAGAATGACTACCAATTATCTGTAATTGTGATTTCAGAGTGAAGTCTTTAATGATGGTCAAAAGTTTTGAAGATGCTGTTTAAAAAAAAAAGAAAAAGAAAATTACTTTTGGAGTTGTAACAGCACGTCCAGAGCTGAAACAAGGACAGCAAAATAAGACATCCTCTGTAGTCAAAATCATCATCGTCTTATTCAAATGTATTTCATTTAATTGTTTACACAAGATAAAAGAACAGAAACAAACAAAAACACTTACGAAGCATAACTCTTTAATCATACCTTCAAAATAACATCACTGTTTGTAGCCCAGAAGCAATGGTGTTGTTTCAATAACAAAGCCTTACTTCTAGCTTCTTTAATAGTTTGCAAATAACGAGCCCGCAGGTAGCACAGCACAGCAGCTGTGGAGGTTTTATATGGAGTGAATTAACAGATGGTAAGTTATCATACTGAGTGCCGTATGTCCTCCTGGTTCCTCTGATCTACTTGTACACACACAACACATTTAAAGGCAAAGGTATACAGACAGCAGCGCTGAGAGGAGCACATGTTCAGATATAAGACGAGTCTTCAAAGCCACCGGCACTAGGTGCTAGGGTCTTAGGGTGTGTGTGTGTGTGTGTGTGTGTGTGTGTTTTGAGAGAAGCTTTGGCGCCCTATAATGGGAAAGTGTGACATGTGACGTGTGATGTTTCTACCTTTTCCTTTCAGATGAAGTCCGCTTCACCTTGGGCTATCAACCATGACTTGTTGACGTGGCCAAGTAGTTTGTCCTTGAATTGTGTGCCTTTGATGGGCTATTGTAGCCTCTATTGTCCCCTCTCCCCTGGAAGGGATGACCTGGGTGAGCAATGAGTGCTTGCGTTTCACTTCACCTGTGTCTGTCTGCTGCTGGTGTGTGTGTGTATATGTGTCTGTGTGTGTGTGTGTGTGTGTGTGTGTGTGTGTGTGTGTGTGCATATGTGTGAGTGTGTGTGTGTAAGAGTGAGTCTGCGTGTGTGTGTGTGTGTGTATGCACATATACACGTGAGTGTGTGTGTGTGTTTGTAGGTGTGCATATGTACATGTGACTGTGTGTGGGAGTGTGTGTGTGTGTGTGTGCGTGTGTGCACTCATGTACATGTGAGTGCGTGTGTGTGTGTGCGCGTATGTATGTGAGTGTGCATGTGAGAGAGAGAGAGTGTGTGTGTGTGTGTGTGTTTACACTCATATACGCGTGAGTGTGTGTGTGTCTCTTTCAGAGCTTCTGTCTATGTGCAGCATCCTCCCCATATTGCCATGCATAATAGGGCCCCACTATGGAGCATCGACTTGGCCTCTCTCCAAACATGCTCTCTCAGACGCAGCAAGCGAATATCTCTTCTGCATTATCAGAGCCCTTGTCTGCTCTCGTTCACCTCAAACCAAACTGTTTACCGCTGTTATTAATGATCATTTCCACAGGCTTGTTCAGACACACACACACACACACACACACACACACACACACACACACACACACACACACACACACACACATAGATTTCCTCCTTTGCATTCAAACCATGTTCACAGATGGACAGCTGAGAATGCTGCATAGCAATTAATGAGTGCTGGAGTTGGGCAACAGTCATTTAGCAGGGCACATTAATTGCCCCCTTTCCATTACTTTTTATAACACAACAACGCTTTGGCTTCAGCTTTTCTTATGCATAATTGCCGCCTTATGAGCATCTCTTTTAGGCCAAGCTCTCTATGTTTTTCTTTCAACGTTGACCTAAAATAATGTTTGTGCTTTTGTCAGACGCATCTTTCTGTATGGCACAAACAAAAACAAAACAAACAAAAAAAAAAAAAACAGGAAAAGTTGATCATGTAATTCCAAGTGTAAAGCTCCACACAAACAGCAGCACAAAAGTACCAGGAGATCCAATTACTCCTCTCTTCCAGCTCTGACCTGTTCCGTTCCCAGGCCCCATCTTCCTGTCAACAGTCACTTTCACTACACACACAGAAGTGCAAATGTAATTTTTTTTTTTTTGTATTTACAAATGCACCCTCATGTGTTTATCTGCTTCATCACTGCTCAATGCTCTCCCTGGCCTGTGATTCTCTCACGCCTCACCCCCTGAATCAAATTAATTGGGAGAATTAAAATTTCAGAGGCTGTGGGGAGTCAAAGGTACTGTGAGGGTCTTTTTTTGTACCTCCCTCCTTCCCTCCTCTCTCTCTCTCTGTCTCACTCTTGGTCTCTCTCCCTCCTTCCCCATGATTTTCTCTCTCTCTCTCTCTCTCTCTCTCTCTCTCTCTCTCTCTCTCTCTCTCTCTCTCCCTCTCTCCCACTTTCTCTCTCTCGCTCTATTTCTCTTCTTCCTTATCTCTCTCTCTCTCCCTCTGCCCCCCCCCCCCTTCATCATCTTACTCTGTGAATATGGAAGTGGTATCCTATCTCTCTTAGCCATAAAAGGCAAAGACAGGCCCTGTGGGTGACCGTTAGTGAAAAGCCATGTACTGAGGCTTATTAAATCTTAATGCCACCTGCCTCCACTAACGTCCATTAGCCACGAGCCAAACAAATGATCTTTTATTCATCTAGGAATATAGCTGCTTTAATTGAGCTGGTGAGATATATATATATAATAAAAAAATATATATGCTATATATGCTAAAATGTTAAAATGCTAAAAGGTGATGTACCTGAAACACCGCACCACACAAAGCGTATGACTCAGAAATGGTTACTTGAGAGGATGACTTTGTCCGTCTTCCTTCCTTTTTGTGTGACCCATTAGCCAACAGCCGTCAGTACTCGAGTAAAAATCATCTGGAAGGAGAGCTTCTTAATATTAAACACACATAGCGTACTAACTCTGTGTTCAGTGTTCCACAACATGTAATATTAGTTTAGACCAGTGATCCCCAAATGGCGGCCCGTGGGCCAGATCAGGCCCACAAAAACTAAATGAGTGGCCCGCAGCACCATCTGACTTATGAGGTGCAAAGGAAAATAAACATGTGCCCATCGTCTTTGCATCAATATTCTATTTATGTGCCTGTAGCAGTTTGCGAGATAAATTCACCACCAGTATTTTGTGAGGTAAATGACTTAATAACTTATAGTTTAAACAAATATGCAGTTATGATGCACACATAAGTGTAATTTACATTAAAGAAAGTAATAGGTTAAAGGAAGACCTCTTTGTGCTGTTCAAACCAAGCCCCATTTTCAACGCATAGTTTTTTGGTCTTTGCAGGTTTGGCCCTCGGCTTAGCATGCTTGACAGTAAAAACAACAAGTTGAACAAATAACCAGTCTATTGCTTCCAAATGGTCTGATAATGACCACAGTATACACAATGTAAAAAAAAAAAAGAAAAAGAAAATGAAAGATTTTCAATCCTTCTATATATTATAAAGAAGCCAATTTTCTTTTGTGTACTTGTAAGTATTCAGCTCCAAGAATGCAGAGTGTGTGTGTGTGTGTGTGTGTGTGTGTGTGTGTGTGTGTGTGTACAGTAGATTCCACGATTTCCGTTCTGGTCCAGGTTTTTATGTGTACTGTATCTCTAAACTACCTACCGGTAATTACCTGTCTACCTGACAGGTGGGGATCAAATCCGATGTCTTCTTGATAAGCAAATCAGGTTCGGTCTGGATCATACGGTTGGTCACACCATAATCCACAATCTGGGTTTTGCTCACCATCACAGGATTCAGATTTACAGGGTTCAGTTTCACAGGATTCAGATTCACAGGAGTTCTTCTATATGCACAAAAAACAATCAGAGTTTATTGGATTATTCAGTGGAATCACTTCAGTTGACACTTTCAAACAGGATATCGAAATCTGGGAGCTTCAACCTCAATGTGTTTCAGTGAAAATATCAGCGGGAAAAGGGATTTCTTCCTCATGGGGCGTTCACTTGGACAGAATGTGTACTATAGTGCGCCCTCTAGGCAACAACTTTGATTGGGCTGAGATTTGTAGCCCTAATTTCATGAGGGTTACACTTGCTTGAGTGTTTGTTTTGTTTGTTTGTGTATTTGCGGTACATTGCAGTTTCTGAAGTGCAGCTTACATTTGTTGTTGTTGCTTGGATGAAGTTACATTAATGCATTAGAAGGTGTAGCTTTGTACTGTAATTTACTCTGTATAGGTGTGAGATTCTTATACCCTCTGGTCGCTGATCTGATAAGCCATACAAGAACACCCACACCATCTAGTTGTCCAAGAAGCAAGACTTTATTGCGGGCAGTCCAAGCATGTCTCAACCATTCAGAATTGGTTCTTTAAAATTAATGAAAGTCTTAATTTCCCCTCTCTTTTTTTTCATTTTACAAGTAAGTGCATGTGTGTACTGTATGTGTGGGGACGGGTAATGTTTTTTTGTGTGTTTGCTGAAAATATCCAGTGAAAAGATTTTTTTTGTTTGTTTGTTTGTTTGTTTATTGCATTCAAACTATTTTAACATTGAAATTCTCATACACTGCAAAAAATACAATGCATTTCATGACAGAGTTCCTAGAGGTATTAAATAAAGAATTTAAGCCTCACAGATTTTTTTGTTTGTTTGTTTTTGTAGTATATAGTATCTTATCAGCTACACTTGACAGTGCTTTATCTCAAATCCAACATGGATGCCACGGATTCATTGGTCTCCAGTTCCAGACTGCTCTCCCCAACCCTGTGCTGCCGCCACCTCCCATCAACAGAAGCCCGTCTAATTGCTTTCCCGGTGGAGCCTTTTATGTGTATCGATTGGACTGCTAGTTTAGCCACCTTTAGGTCACACGTCATCAAGAGAGGCTAGCCTTTAGCCATGAGAGGCCTTGTCAATGGCAGCAGCCACTTGAGAGCTAACCTGCTATATAATTACTGGTTTGTCACCAAACCTGTCAGCAGCTAGTAACTAGGAAGGAGGGAGGGCATTGTGGAAGCAATAGAATGGGAAAGCATTCCAGAATCTATATGAGAGCTGCCATTAACTTGTCTCATCTTCAGCCTCTGATGCTAATGATGCCTGTGTTGTCATAAAGGGAAGGGCCTTGACCTGAGACTGCACTATCGGCTGATAAACATGTTTTTCATCTAAAGTGGGATTTTATTATTCTGATTTAGCCTACTATACTCTTGGATAACATCAATCCAGATGTAGGTGTTCATTTTGCTACCTGTCTTCAGTGTAAGTGAAACGGCAGCATTAGTGCTATTACTGTAGCAGTATTTTTCACTGAGGACATAAGACAATAATGTTCATAGCAGAGGTACCTGGGTTTTTAAGTTTGACCGCCAAACAAAATGAGTGTACAAATCCCACTTCAGTCGTAGTATTATCAGAGTATCTACAAATGGAATCAATGATTAAGAATATTGTTGGTGCACACAGAACTTGAAACAATGACAGTGTATGACATTTTTAAATACACTATGGGCCCTATTTTCATGATCAGGAATAGGGAACCGAAGTCACGCTAACTTCCGGTTTAGCCTAGTAGTCCGTGAGCCAGGGCCCCAAAATATGAAAACCGTTACCGAAAAAGTGGCAAAGGTTACCATACCTTTTCTGAAAGCTTGGAATCTCAGCTTTCCAATGATCCATGATGGCCATCTGAGAAACGTAGCTGTTTCGAGTTATCGCACATAATGTAAACTAAGGTAGAGGAAAATTATGCGAATGAATCAAGCAGAACACTGAGATAGCTGAAAATCTAAAAATGGTATAAGAACAAATGAGACATGGATTCCTATGTTTAAGGGTGTGGTAAACTCAATTATGACATTTCCATTACTGTAAAAGGTCAAGGTCATGACCTTTTGGCAAGGTCAATGTCATTTTTTGCCATTTTCGCACAGATTGCTTAATTTATTTTCTCCATTTTCCCCACCCATAGTATTGTGGCAAAGGCCATCATACCTTTTCTGAAAGCCTAGAATCTCAGCTTTCCAATGAGGTATGATGGCCATCTGAGAAGAGTAGCTTTTTCGAGTTATCGCACATAATGTAAACTAAGGTCCAGAAAATGATGCTTATAAATCCAGCAGAACACTGAGAAAGCTGAAGATGTAAAAATGGTATAACAATAAATGAGAGATGGATTCCTATGTTTTAGGGTGTGGAAAACCCAATTATGACATTGCTGTTACTGTAAAAGGTCAAGGTCATGACCTTTTAGCAAGGTCAATGTCATTTTTTGCCATTTTCGCACAGAATACCTCATTTATTTTCTCTATTTTCCCCATCCATAGTTTTGGTGGCAAAGGCCATCATACATTTTCTGAAAGCCTGGAATGGTAGCTTTCCAATGATGTATGATGCCCATCTGAGAAGAGTAGCTATTTTGAATTATCACACATAATGTAAACTAAGGTCGAGAAACTTATGCTAATAAATCAAGCAGTTCACTGAGAAAGCTGAAGATGTAAAAATGGTATAACAATAAATGAGAGATGGATTCCTATGTTTTAGGGTGTGGAAAACCCAATTATGACATTGCCATTACTGTAAAAGGTCAAGGTCATGACCTTTTGGCAAGGTCAATGTCATTTTTTGACATTTTCGCACAGATTGCATAATTTATTTTCTCTATTTTACCCATTCATTGCTTTGTGGCAAAGGCAATTATACCTTTTCAGAAAGCCTGGAATCTCAGCTTTTCAATGATATTTCAATGCCATCTGAGAGGAGTAGCTGTTTTGAGTTATTGCACACAATGTAAACTACTGTTGAGAAAATTAAGCATAATCAAGCAGAGCACTGAGATAGCTGATGGTGTGAGACATGGATTACTATGTTTTAGAGTGTGAAATGCCATTACTATTGCTATTACAGTTGCCATTACTGTAAAAGGTCAAGGTAATGGCCTTTTTGGCATGGTCAATGACATTTGTTGACATAGACACAGATTGCATTATTCATTTTCTCTATTTACCCCGTCCATATTTTTGGGAAGAAAGATGTGTATATTCTTTAAAATCCCAACAAAATGCTCTTTCAAATGGTATATAGCACTTGTGTAATAGTCAGACTCTGGCTTTTTACATATTGCAGAGATTCAGCAGTGCACTTATGATTCAGATATGGAATATGCTTCATGTTATTCAGTATTCACAGCTCACTGTGCATGATAAATAATATCTGTATGTATATGTTTGACAAATGTTTAAGTAGTCTTCATTCATGTCCAAATCACTAATCAAACTCCTCATCATAATCCTCATCAGAGGATCACAGGCACTTAGGATGAACCTGCTCTCATCTGTGGAAAGTACGGGAACCAATGGCGGACTTGCCAATTTTGATGTTCTCTGGCAAATGCAAATCAAGCTCCACTGTGCTGGGCAGTGAGCCTGCTGGAGGTAATTGTGTAGAGCATAGGCAACCTGTAGCATCTTGCACAATGGAAGAGGTATTATTTCTGCTGATGGATCCTCTTCATGAGCTATAAGGTACTTCATGGCTTAGCTCCTGCATATATTACAGATCTACTTATCCTATACTGTCCTGGAAGACTAATGAGATCTCAAATGCTGGTTTCCCTGAAAAAGCGACTATATCTAAATCTACAATCGGGCCAAGAGCTTTCACCTATCGGGCACGTCTCTTAATGAATTCTATTCAGTGCTTAATTTGTAAATCAGTAGGTAACGGAACGCAAAGTACATTATAACGACAAGTCGATGACGATATGACTCAGGTCCCGGAACGCACAAAAAAACATCAAGTGAATTGCCACTTCTGCAGCTGTGGCACATAAAAGGCTCAATTTCAGACAACATCCCTTTAAAAAATGCCATAAGATTGCATTACAAAAAAAAAGTTCGGTAAAGGCTTTGCGGACTTTTGAATGTAATGGGAAGCAAGCACTGACCTTACAATGTGAGTAGTTGACAATCTCTCTCTCTCTCTCTCTCTCTCTCTCTCTCTCTCTCTCTCTCTCTCTCTCTCTCTCCCCCGGACCTCTGGCTGAATGTTATGCACAACGGTGAACTGGCACTTATTAATTTCGGTGAATATGCTACTAGCACGAAATCCTCAATAAAGTTTACATCATGCGCAGCATGATCGGAATAGCCTGGTTAAAGCAATATCTAGGAGAGAGGTTGACCTAGGGAGAGCCGCGCATTATCTTACTATCTGGAGCTACAGTAGGCCTAGGCTATGTTTGGCTTTATTGAAGTAGGCTAAAACCGAAACGAGCAAGTGGCCACATTTTCAGTGGCATTGTAACGGAGTGTGTCCGGCGGGTGGTAGACTCAAGGCATGGAAACGGAATAATGCAGACGTCTTTCTTTTATTTTATATTAGGCCACCGGCGGGGTGCATAACATAACAAATTAACAAACTAAACAAACAAAAACACTGATCAAACTGAAAATAATCAGGGGCAAGGCCCACAAACTAGGCAATATAACATACCATCATTAGATCCTCTCGCGTCAGAGGCAAACCCCGACTGTTGGTAACTATCGGTCACAACCAAATCATGGTTTACAATCAATTAAGACATTGATTTATGTTTACAACCTATACATTGCAACTGCGCAAGCATACCGTGCCCCTTTATCATCAGAGAACATAATAACAGCATGCCAATAAGGCAATAACACAAAAAGAAAAGATGATCAAAAACACCCCTGTAACAAGCGCTTCCCAGCGGGAGCGCGCTCGCAACTCCATAAAAAGGTTCCACCTCCCATAGCTCGGTTTGATCCCCGCTTATGATAACTTTATTTGTCAGTAAAATATTATATACTATTGTATTGTCAGAGCCCCCACAGATGTTTGAGTTTGCTGCTTTCATGGGAGCCAGACCTCTCTCTATGGGAGCTCAGATCTCACTGGCTCCCACCTAACTCGAACCCTGAATGCGAATCACCAGTACACATTCGTTTGCCCCTCTCACTGACACACTGTATTTTTGTACTTTATTTTGTACAATTCATGAATTGATTGTATACATTTTAAAACGTTGTCATGATTTTTTTTTTTTTTTTTTTAAATAAAAAAATATTATTATTCACGAGAGGTGGCGGATCAGCCAAAATAGGTCCCGGAACGCGGGGGGGTCAAAATGACGAGGTGGGGGATCCTGTTCCGGCATATTCCGGCACAAATTAAGCACTGATTCTATTCCTCTCTACATTTGCGAAGCTGACTCTCTTAATAACTTTAAGTCTAGACTTAAAACCTTCCTCTTTGACATTTCCTACAGTTAGGGATGGTACATGGCATATCATCACTGATATTTTAAGATGGGCTGCTTCTGCTGTTTACCCCTGCTTGGGACAAGGTGGCCACTGACCATCCCCACTGTGACCATGAGCTGCAATAGCCTAGTGCTGCCACTTACTGCACACTTGCCATCGTGTACAACTCTCTTTCTCATTTTTTCTCTCCCTCACCTCACTCTGACATGTAATATATGACACACTTATATCATGAAGTGACTGGCCTAATTCTTTTCTTTCTTCTGCTACACACTACAATCATCCCAGCTGAGTGTTGAGCCTCCGGTCCACCTGCCTCCTTGCCACCAACCCCTACCAGCCACATACCAGGACCAGCCTCCTTTCCACCCAGAGTCCCCATAATGGATCCGGCCTAACTGGCCTCCCTGATGACCACTACCTAAATAACGACCTCCATCCAATGAACTCTAATGCCACCACTATTGACTACATCCTCTGACTTCTACCCTATTGACTGTCCCACAAACTATATTTTTCCTACCATCTAGTAACTCTCAGAACAACATTCTGTATTCATGTTGTTACTCTGTGTAAACCATGGTCAATCTATGTATACTGTATGTGTATAGACTACCAACTGTACGGATTAGGCCCCCGGCAGGTAGGTTGAGCCCATGTGCGTGGATCTGCCCAATTGTATTTAAGCGCTCTACAAAATTAATTTAATTTAATATAATTTAATTGAGGACCTTCTACGGCCCTGCACAGCTTTCCAAGAGGAATAAAATAAGGAATAATATAATAGAGGAATAAAATAAAATCCTAAAAAGATACAAAAAGTCACTGGCCATGACAAAAAGTCATTACCTTTGCCTATTAGAGCAATGGCACTGTCAAAATTGGCCATGAGAATCCATGTCTCATTTGTTAAGTGTGTATGTGTTCAGCTATCTCAGTGTTCTGCTTTCTACACATAATTTTCTCAACTTTAGTTTGTGATAACATGAAGCAACAACTCTTCTCAGATGGCAATCATACATCATACATAGAAAAAATGAAATTCCAGGCTTTCAGAAAAGGTATAGTAGCCTTTGCCAAAAATATTATGGGGAAAATTGAGAAAATAAAAAAAGCAATCTGTGTGAAAATGTGAAAAAATGACATTGACCTTGGCAAAATGTCATGATCTT
This sequence comes from Sardinella longiceps, assembly GCA_027497455.2. Classification (NCBI taxonomy): domain Eukaryota; kingdom Metazoa; phylum Chordata; class Actinopteri; order Clupeiformes; family Clupeidae; genus Sardinella; species Sardinella longiceps. Next base: position 6,689,215 of record JAODXP020000013.1, read on the forward strand.
GACCTTTTACAGTAATGACATTGTCATAATTGGGCTTACCACACCCTAAAACATAGGAATTCATGTCTCATTTATTGTTATACCATTTTTACATCTTCATGTTCATTTTTACATCTTCATGTTCTGCTTGATTTATAAGCATAATTTTCTCTACCTTAGTTTACATTATGTGCGATAACTCGAGAAAGCTACTCTTCTCAGATGGCCATCATACCTCATTGGAAAGCTGAGATTCCTGGCTTTCAGAAAAGGTATGATGGCCTTTGCCACAAAACTATGGGTGGGGAAAATGGAGAAAATAAATTAAGCAATCTGTGCAAAAATGTGAAACAATGACATTGACCTTGCCAAAAGGTCATGACCTTGACCTTTTACAGTAATGGCAGTGTCAGGATTGTTTTTGACACCCCCTAAAACATAGGAATCCATGTCTCATTTACTGTTATACCATTTTTACATCTTCAGCTTTCTCAGTGAACTGCTTGATTTATTACCATCATTTTCTCAACCTTAGTTTACATTATGTGTGATAATTCAAAATAGCTACTCTTCTCAGATGGGCATCATACATCATTGGAAAGCTACGATTCCAGGCTTTCAGAAAATGTATGATGGCCTTTGCCACCAAAACTATGGATGGGGAAAATAGAGAAAATAAATTAGGTATTCTGTGCGAAAATGGCAAAAAATGACATTGACCTTGCCAAAAGGTCATGACCTTGACCTTTTACAGTAACGGCAATGTCATAATTGGGTTTGCCACACCCTAAAACATAGGAAACCATGTCTCATTGATTGTTATACCATTTTTAGATCTTCAGCTTTCTCAGTGTTCTGCTTGATTTATAAGCATCATTTTCTGGACCTTAGTTTACATTATGTGCGATAACTCGAAAAAGCTACTCTTCTCAGATGGCCATCATACCTCATTGGAAAGCTGAGATTCTAGGCTTTCAGAAAAGGTATGATGGCCTTTGCCACAAAACTATGGGTGGGGAAAATGGAGAAAATAAATTAAGCAATCTGTGCGAAAATGGCAAAAAATGACATTGACCTTGCCAAAAGGTCATGACCTTGACCTTTTACAGTAATGGAAATGTCATAATTGAGTTTACCACACCCTTAAACATAGGAATCCATGTCTCATTTGTTCTTATACCATTTTTAGATTTTCAGCTATCTCAGTGTTCTGCTTGAGTCATTCGCATAATTTTCCTCTACTTTAGCTTACATTATATGCGATAACTCGAAACAGCTACGTTTCTCAGATGGCCATCATGGATCATTGGAAAGCTGAGATTCCAAGCTTTCAGAAAAGGTATGGTAACCTTTGCCACTTTTTCGGTAACGACCGACCCCTCTGGCTCACGGACTATAGGGACCTTTTGGCCGTGAGAGTGAATGGACAGATAAACGTGACTTTCTGGTCCACTTTAATTTATAACCTGAGTCACACATGTTGCATGTGAATTTAAATGATAACCATTCATGCCAATCAAGACTATGTTTGTTGTTTTATGTAACGTAACTTTTGAAGTTTGTCTACAATCAATTTATTTTTTACGTTTGTGAAGCTCAAAATGTAAGTTTAACATTATAAACATTATATGTGAAACCCACAGCTCATACCAAAGCGGACCAGAAGTTATATGTATCTGTTCATTCATTTTAATGGGCTCGACAGGTCCCTAGGCTAACACGGAAGTGGGCGTGACTTCGGCTCCCTATGTCTTCTCTCTAGCGTGAAGTGCAAGTTGGTTTGGGGGCGTTCCGAGTACATGTTATTCTCGTGGCAGGATAATTGAACAATGTGCCAAGTGCAACATTCAAAAAGGGTCAGACTTGGTGTGTTTTGGGTGTAACACTAAATTGACCAATGAGAGAGCGAACTCCCATTGCTTTTAAGAGCCAAGAGCAGACAGACCTTGGTGATCATATCAGCAGGGCTTCAACCATTAGAAACCATCCTTGGTGCGCAATTAAGGAAATGCTTGTAAATAAATGTCTATAGGCTAGACAAGGAACAGATGAACTTGATTTAATTAATTCAATGTCAGCAAAGGAAATGAAAATTAATGTGATCTTCTGTTCAAGTCTTCCAGAACGTCCCTCCTTTACCCCCACTTGTGTCTTCTGTTGTACGCTAATAGACTATTTTTAAGCACATCTTCATGGACATTGTGAAAATTTTCCAATACCAGTAATTAACGTTGTGGCCTTTGTTGTTTTGCATTGGGCCTAAGAAGTAGATTTTGATTAATGTGCTATACTGACTTTCAACCAGGTTGGTCCAGATCATTCTCATGACATTACCCTCCACCAAATTAGCAGTTCTTCGTTCTTGTAGCTGACACGCCTGCAAAGGTGCAATTTCATTGGCTATTTACACAACATGCATCTTTGGTATAGAAAAAGACATGCAACATGAAAAGGTCAACTTGTTTGTGAAAGCATAATGTGTCCATCCTTGATAGGGCCCTATGGATATATTGTACCAACAATGTTCTCAATGATTCTGTGTGTAGGGACTTTGATCATGTTATAACTGAAGAATCATGCTAAGTCAAGCCATGGCACTTAGGCCTATATAGTCATTGAAACCCAGTCTATGAAAATCTACCGACGTAATTTTGTTTTTGAACGAAAGTTTGACTTGTGCACATGAATGAATGAACGGTTTCATTGCATTTTTTCTTTTCTTCATTCATATTTAACAATTTGATTGTTATTCCTTGTACATTTCTGATAGACTGATGAGTGTAGCATGTAAGTCAATATAGATTTTTTGTTTGTTTGTTTTTGCCGCAGTTTATACATGATCTTCACTCTGGAAATGCCTGTACTCATTACGCAGGAATGTGTGTGTGTGTGTGTGTGTGTGTGTGTGTGTGTGTGTGTGTGTGTGTGTGTGTGTGTGTGTGCGTGATGAATGTGCAGTGGATGAAAGTGCGTAATGTGTGACGGATATTTGAGCTCCTGTTCCCTGTTCAAGTATCTTTCACGCACATTTGTGTCCTCTCAGTATTCCCAGGTGCTGAGAGACGACCGTCTAGGCAAAGCAAGGCCCGTCCCTTCCCTTCCCTTCCCTTCCCCGGCGAGACTAACCACTCCTCTGATCAGCCCTTCAGCAGAGCAGAAGTGTGAAGAGCCAAACAAACACAGCGGCTCAGCTCAGCACAGCTCCACCTCAGCAGGCCCGCGCTAACAACTGCGGCTGTGTCATTCTATTTTCTGCTCTCGAGCACGCAGGCACGCCTTTTAAAATGGGCGAGCATAGCCGTAGCCCTAGCCGCGCTTAGGCGACAGAGCCGAGCCGCGACCGAGGAAGAGGCTGACATCACATAATCTATTTGAGGCACTGGTTGGTCTACCTCTTTTCCACTGCGCTCGGTTGCCCAGGCGGCCGACGTTATGATGTATGTCCAGTGTCAGGGCGTAAACCATGACCTATTAGCTTTGATAAATGGACAGAGGGCACTCTGTCTCCTTCTCTAAGTTGCTGTGTGTGCTCAACAGGCTGACTGCACGTGCCAGCACTAAACGGGTTATGTAGACTCATATTTATCACGCTTTCTCTCCCTCTCCCTCTCTCTCTCACACACTTTCTCTCTCTCTCTTGCTCTCTTACACCTTCTCTCTGTCTCGCTCTCTATTGTCTAGTAAAATCACATCTATTAGCTCTAAGATGGTAAGGATTGTACAACACATCGAAAAGGAAAAAAACAGACACCATGAGTTTGGTTAAAATATTCTTTACATGAGCTTGCACAATTATTAGTAGAAGTAGTTTAAATATCAATAGAATATAAGTGGATATGGTACAATTCTAGCATTTCAAATGCTTTTTGTAGTAGTAGTAGAGTCAAGTAATAAAAGAGTGACTCCCTCACGCAGCTGGGAAATAGATGCTCTGAGAAAAATAATAATGTCTCTGGACCACCCATAAGCTCTGTTATCAGCTGCTGAAGTTTCAGCAGACTTTAGATTATCAGCCATTTGTCATCCAGGGCTTAGAACCCCATCCTCACTATCCCTCTGATTCCTCATTCTTCGGCACTACATGATGGAGGGAAAACAAATGGAGAGGGAGAAAGAAAGAAAAAAGAAAGAAATGGAGTGAGATGACAGAAAGCCTCTGATAATAACAGTCTATCAGTGAGGCTGTGTGTCTCACTGTTTCTAGATAAAAAAAAAAAGACAAAGCCTAGGAATTATGCTTCTCTGTTTACTCAGGGCTACAGTATTCATAATGCTCTGATATGATTCATTCCAATGGCCATGAAGTATTGCTGCAGTAGCCTACTGTCTGTTTAATCTTATAATGGACTACATGTGTCATTCTACACGTTTATTTTTACAAATCCTTTTTATTTTATATATTATCAACAAATAGAAATTATAAACTGTCCTGGTGATTTCTGTTCCGTAATGCTAGTATTGTGATCAGGGTTCATAATCACCAATGACTTTTTAAAGTGTGCTGGCAATTCCCACTGCACATCATTAATATTTATTGTTACGAAAAGCAGACATATGGATTTAATTGTTCACATCATAGTGATGACTACCATAAAATTAGTCTCCGCAATAATGAACATAAATTAATCATCCACATTTTCTCATTCCATGAGATCCAGTTGCACTCAAGATGTCTGACACAGCTGTTTCTTTTGATTCATACTATTCATTGGTATTCTACAGTACTTGAATATGTTCAGGTATGTTATGCCTCACATATGCATTTGTTCTGCACACGTACAGTAAGCATCTTCTATCCGGAGAATGAGGCATAAAGCTATTAGAATGAGTTATATAATATAAATTTGTGCAGAACTAAGGCCTCCTCTGCTTGGAGAGGACAGAGTTCATCTAGATTCCACAATTTCTACAACAGACAGCATAGAGTATGTCGGCCATCTTAGATTCTCTCTTTTCCACCCTGAAATCCTCAGTTGTCTGTCAGTGTAGGCTCAGGCTCTGCAGAGAGTTCAATAAGGCTCTGCTCCCTGCAAGATAGTAAGAGGTCCATCTCTTGAAGAAAAGATTTCATAGAAAATCTTCAGGTGGCAGTCTCTCTTTTTTTTGAAGCCCCACAAACAGATAGCTCTTGCTGGTTGATGTATGTAAGCACGGCACTGGCTACTGAGGAAGCACCACCAGACTCCAGCCTCCGACAGCTGGAGATAAACTTTCATATGCCTCTATATTGGCATTTCCTGACAGACAAGACCATGTACTAGTCTTTGGTCAAAAAAATGGTGACTGTTTTGCTAAAAGATTAGCCCCTTCCATCAGCCCCTGTGATACATAGGTTCAAGAAAGAAAGATTTTTTGTTTGGATTTCATAGACTTTGTAAAAAAAAAATGTGTGTGACCCACATTTATATCTATCACAGTCATTTAGCCATTGTGTTCCTGCTTGTACTACTTCCCTATAGTATGTGCTGATATATCACAAAACTGCATCATTCGTTATTTTCAGGCACAGCAGAGTCGGGACGACGTGCTTCCCCACATCCTGATGATGCTGTAGGCGCTGCATATACTGCATATACTGCAGTGACAGATATGGCTGAGATATGAGACCTTTCATATCCACAGACAGCTCCCTCACAGTGTGACATACCACAACGTCCTGCCGGACTGATAAATGCAAATATATAGCGTGGAGGAGGGAGGTATCTATGTCTACTGTAGGTTCAGGCCCCAACTTATTCATATGCAATTTGGACATTGGAGATGCAGATAGTTCCTCAGACCTCTGTCACAGAAGCATCAAAGAGGATTGCACTGCGCTTTACCGACTGAATGTCAAACAATTCTCGTCTGGAATAATCTTACAAAATATGAAATGCAAACCAGAAAAAAACAGCAATTGGGACTTTGAAATCATGGGGAAAGAAAAAAATAAAATAAAATGAAATAAAATACACAAATTCACCTTGTGCCTTCTTCTAATTAAACACTCAGTGATGTACATTTAAATCTCTTAATTTGAATCCAAGGCTCTCTCCCTCTGATGTGTGTGACTCTGGGTAAAGATTACCGAGAGCAGTAATAGAAAATCAAAGGGAGTGGTAGGCAGAGGAGGAGGAGAAGGTGGAGGAGTGCAGTACTGGGACCTTCAGCAAATAATGTATGATTGCAGAAATCCTCCCTTTTGCTCTCCAAGCCACAAAAATGCAGTCCATTAATTATTCAAAGCCACGGTGGACCGCCACAGGCAGTTGCATCACTCAGCCCCCCTTCCAAAGAGGCTACTCAATTAATGCTGTTAAATATACTTCTCATGCCCATCACCACGCTCAGTCAGACCACCTTCAGTCCTTATTTCACAAGTATCAATCACTTCAGGTGCCAGTGCCTGCCTGTAGATTTTTACAGCCGCATGGCAGAAGTATTAGAAGGCTTTGGCATACTGTATAACCCAGTTGCTATAGTGTCAATATACTGTAGCAGTGTGGTTGAAAACAATTGGACCACAAATAAGTAAGATGTTTTATGTTTTACTCAGTTGCATATGATATACATTTTTTAAATGATCTGCGGCATTTAATGAACTGTTCCCGCTCAAGGCAAGGGCATAAATACACTGACACAGAGAAAACATGATTAATAAGAAAAAAACATAGAAAGTAAAAAATAGGAAAATATGACAACACCACAGTGAATCATCTTATCACCCAGCTTGACTTAAGATCTGCCCTTTTCCATTTTTCCTCAACATTGTATGATTGCTTATTTGTCTGTTCATATATCATCTAATATGTCTCACGCCTAGGTCCTATTTAACCATTCATATACACATACAGTGGTCGATATATTTATCATGCCTGTGTTCTATTAAACTGTTCACATACACATACTGTAGGTACAGGTATATATTTATCAAGCCTAGATTACATTTAACCATACATATAAACATACTGTACAGTAGTTATATATTTATCCTGCCTAGGTTCTATTAAACCATTCAAATACACATACAGGTACAATAGATATGTATTGATGGTAATCCTAAATTCTATATACCATTCCCATAGAGCTCCTAGGCTGTTTAGGTACTGTATGTCATCTGATTTTCTCTCAGGGGCAAAGGGATCAGGGAGACTTTCACAAAATCAGACAAATCACTGAGTTTTTGTTTGTGCGTGTGTGTGTGTGTGTGTGTGTGTGTGTGTGTGTGTGTGTGTGTGTGTGTGTGTGTGTGTGTGTGTGTGAAGGGGGGAGGGGTCTCTCTGGATTGCCTTTCATACTTGAGTGACAGGTTGTTGCATGAGGGGAAAAGGGCAGAAACTGCACTTGGGCAAGATTTTCCAGCTCACTCACTTTCCAACCCACTATTTTGGGGAGAGAGGGAGGGAGAGAGAGAGAGAAGGTGAGAGGGAGGGAGAGAGGGAGGGAGAGAAAGAGGACAATAACAAAAAGACATGAAGGCACTAACACTGCCTACAGGCGGACAGTATCTCAAGGTCATCACTAAACCATGTCCACATGACAAAATATATAAATAAATAAAAATATGCTTCTGCAGAGAAAAAAGCAAATTGTCTTGCGGTAATCCAGAGAGAGAAGTGAGTGGTGAAATAGAGTCGAGCTTTAGCTTTAGCAATCTGTGGCTTTCACCTCCCTTAACACACACACACACACAACATGCAGTACACACCACACAAAAACACACACACGCACACAAACACACACCATCAACACCCTTTTAATCTGACATGCTCATAATTACCTAGCCCAGAAAAAGCCCTGTACTGGCAAGATGACCTGCTTTATATATTTATTTATTTATTTTTTTACTCCTGTTGCCGAACAATTACACTCTAAAAAGGACCCCATTGCTCACGGAGTTATCCCGCTAATGATGATCGTAATTATTTTCAATTATTTTAATGCTCTAATTGAAGGGAGGCAGCCCTGAAGGTTGCTGACAGGTCCTTTTGAAAGAGGGGAGGTTGGTTGCTTGCCTGCCTAGCTGGCTGGCTCTCAGCTTGCTGCTGCTGCATCCACGTGCTTTAATTAGCCGAGTCTAGGTCTTTGGAGTCGCGCTCCAGTCCTCGCCGCTTTTGTACCTCTCCCTTCCGCCTGACCTTGCTTCTCTGGGCAGATTGGCCCAGCCTCTGCAGACCCGGACGGCCGGCCGGCCGGGGCCTAAGATTTAAGATACGTCAAACTCGGCGTGGCCTTGTGGCATTTATAAATACTTTGAAGTCATTAGCGAAGAGGGACTTTCTTTTTCATTACCGCCAGGGCTATTTTAAGAGGGGTCGGACATCTGTTGGAGTGAGATGTATTCTTTTTTAATTGAATACACTTTGTATGGATGAGATTGATGTGCATTACTATTTGAACACAAAAGCCAGCGCTCAAGAATGAGCAGTTCGATCATCCACCGCCTTTAAAATTTGGCAAACACGCAAGAGGCGATCGTACTTTGTTAAAAAAATAAATAAAGAAATAAAAGTTGAAAGGTTTGACAGCACATTTTTACCAAACTTTTGAAACTGTGATCAGTCAATCAAAACTTTTATGCATGGATTGCTATGGCTTCCTTCTCTTGTATAAAACTGAGATACAATTAGGTAAATCTCTACTTCTTCAAACCTCTATTTCTAAATTGTTTTTAGGTTAACCTTGGTGAACACTTGATCTTCAGTGTAGACAGTTAAAGAACAGGATTGATCTTTACTGTAATAAGGCTATCCAATACTATGAGAATTTCTAAGAGATTACTTTCAAGACAAAGAGGAGTCATAGGCCACATCTTGGTTTTTAGGTAGCACTCCAACCAGCCAACTAAGCCAAGTTTATAATACCAGATAAAGATATTTCCTTCACATAAAATGTGGGTGATCTTGAACTAGCCGAGCTAGTTGGCATCCGTTACACTCACCCCCCCTAAGTCATCACTTCCACCCGGGTCATGGCACCAATGTAGCCAGTGGCGGCCTGCATCCCATACAAGTCTTGAACCCGCCACCCAGCAAATCCATGGCATGGGAATCAAACGGTCAGGGGTTAAAGTGGGGGGGGGGACGTGGGGGTACACAGTACCGGCACCTTAGATACAATATCATCCTATTCTTCTCCTATACATTTTTCTTTGTTTGTGCAGACACAAAATATCCGATTTTAACCACCACTTTTAACCAAATCCCATTTTAACCACTGCAAACGCTCTAACCACTAAGCTAAAAGCCCAGGCTTCTAACTCAGAAGTTAGAAGAGTTCACTAAGGACTAGAGGATGTGAGGATTTACACGCATTGCAGCCGAGCTAGTTGGCATCCGTTACAGTAACCTGTGGCATCAACAATATTTTTTGGAGTGGCCATGACTGCTCCAGGTTGATCAGGGCATAACTCTCTATACTCTTATTGCAGCTACAAGCAACTGGCCATGTAAATACAATAAAGGCTTCAAAGACAATGGCATGTGAAAAAATGTAATAAAGAGCAAATTTTGTGTTATGCCTAACAAGCGTTGTAAAGTTTACTGTATGCTATTTCATTCCTCTTCCTGGGGAATCACTTTGCAACAGAGGCAGTCTGTTTTGTTGAGGACACCAAAGTCTTAGGATGTCCTAAATTACACCTTTATAGAACATCAAAGAAGTGTACGAGTGGCGACAACTTTTTCTGGTTCGTTTCTGTAAAACAGGAGCAAATATTAGCATTTAAATGGGAGCTCTTTATGATCACATGGGATTGGCGTCTCTTGGAGGATCACCCCCAGCCCCCCTGCAGCCCCCCACCCCATCCCCCCTCCAGCTTTATTGCCAATCTTTACCTCATACTCGTACGCTGCCCATTTTTACGGCCTCTATTGGCAGTTGTGGCGGCGCAAGCTAATTATTGTATTTTATACAAAGGCATTCCTTATGGCACATCAGCAACAGTTATTCCAGCTGGGCTGTTGTTTAATGGCCATCGTTGCTCTTGTGCTTAGCTCTCAATTATTCATCAGCCAAGGCCTCCCCCGCTGAGGGAGAGCCACGCGCTCTCAATCGGCAGGGGAGCTGGGAGAGCGACGCTGGGCTGGGGCACCGGAGCTGCTCACCTGGTAGTGGTCAATGCGACTGAGCACGCCTTGCTAATGATGCCATCCATTTCTACGACTGCCAAATCACCCAGCAGACAGAAATGACTGATTTCTTCCACTGATTTTTTTTTTCTCTTTTGTTTGTTTGTTTTGTGTTGCTTGTGTGTGTGTTTTTGTCTATGTGTGTGTGTGTGTGTGTGTGTGTGTGTGTATGTGTGAACGCAGGTATTGAGGGAATGTATGTGCAGGCAAATCGTTTGCATAGAGGTGGCATTTGTCATCTCCATTCTGAGGTCATTCTGGTGGAGACCCAGTTTCAGGTGTTGTGGCGTGCTAAATGAGAAACAAACAATGTGTCCTGGGCTGGATAATACACTTTTCGCACCAAATCAACAATGTCCATTCAGGAAGCGTGAAACCAGGGATGTGCCTAATTGACAACTGAGCTCAACCATAATCAATCTTTCTTCCAAGATCGAGGCCTTCATCTTTTAAGAGGCTTTGGCTATTTCTAGTTTGCACATTAAAATATGTATGAGGGAGCGAGTGGCTGTGAGCAAAATGCAGTCAAGGGTTAAATGAAGGCCAAACCATGTTGGCCGTAATCCTCACATGTCCACACCAAGCAATCAGTGTCTCTCGATGCTCTTTTCAGTGCTTGCTTTTTTTACGGAATGTCGGACAACTCGTAAGGCATCAAAACGGCGTTAATAGGAAACAGATGGCAAAGTGCGGAAGTTGCGGCTCACAAACGGCGTTAATCAAGAAGCGGCAGAAGATTTATATGGCCTGACAGCGTGAGTGTGTTCATTTCGCACATTCACCTTGTTTACAGGAGCATTTCCCGCGGCATCCTTGCTCAACCTTTGACTGACTGACTGTCGAGCGCCCCACATGCGTGCGCACATGAAAAACCTTCCAGACGGACGCAATCGACTGCCTATGCACCAACAGCACATTGGCACACCAGAGTGCCTCGGCAAAAAAAAAGAAAAAAGAAAAAGAAAAAAAGTGAAGCCCTACAAAAAAAAAAACTGAAAAAAAAGAAAAAAGAAATGAAGAAGCGACGAGGACAGTAGAGACTTCTGTGGTGCAGAACTAATTTATGTTTTCATATTGTGCCGGGGAAGTGTGAAGGAAGCAAGCCTTGGGGGTTATCAATGAATAACAAATTCATTTGATGGTGTACCTTATTCAGTACTCCCCATTTCCCTTCCCTTATCGTTCCCAGTGGAACTGATTGGTTAAACAGGCATGGGGGATATACATTGGGGAACAGATGTTGGCTGAATGTTAAATGCCAGATCCAGTCTTTACCTCTCCCAAGATACACAGAGGACGAAGGGTTATAAATTCTGGCGGATAGTTTGGAATGGATGGAGGTCCAAAATGCAGAAGATTATCGTGTGGATTCTATAAAAAAAATTCCATACAGTGAATGAAGGCTTTAAATGTCTATCCCAGAGAATAAAGGGTTAAATTGTGTCAAGGTGATATTACCTATGGAGAAGCTGGAAGTGTTGATCTGTTTTGAAGTCTACATCAAGCAATGCTTTGATCGCATAATTGAACAGTAGAAGTATATGGCAGAACGCATGTGTGTATGTTTGATGGTGTGTGCATTGTGTGAACACAGGAGGAAGAGAACAAAGGATGTTGAATTGCTGCATGATAATGTCTGCATTTTGGTGAGTGTAGGTTTTGGTGTCTCGTGTGTCTGTTGCAGGTCTGTTGTGTGTTTAGGTCTGTTGTGTGTTTTCAAGTTGCGATGGTGTGTGTGTGTGTGTGTGTGTGTGTGTGTGTGTGTGTGTGTGTGTGTGTGTGTGAGTGTGTGTGTGTGTGTGTGTGCGTGTCTGTGTGAGTGAGTGTGTGTGTGCGTGTCTGTGTGAGTGAGTGTGTGTGTGTGTGTGTGTGTGTGTGTGTGTGTGTGTGTGTGTGTGTGTGTGACTCACTTCAAAGTGCAGCAGCAGCGGTGGCGTCGGATCTCCGTCATGGGGAAGTGGCAGACAGTAGTGAAACACAGAAATCAAACAGCTTCCCTCTCTTTGCTCAGGATCCCCCTGCTGAAACCACCCATCCAGGGGCCAGTCATCACACACAAGAAGAATGACCCCAGTGGAACTGAGCACACACACACACACACACACACACACACAGACACACACACACACACACACACACACACACACACACACACACACACAGACAGACACACAGACAAACACACAGGTATGCATTTTAAAAAAGATCTCTGTGTCCTATTCTGATGATTTCAATACAAGTACAGAGCTGCTCCTATAAGAGCCTTCAGGGGATTTCGCTGGAATAGGCTTTAATCATCAGAGGCATCTCAGCCAGCCAGCCAGCCTCAGTCTACAGGCTTGTTTTGTCCCCACTTTCATGCTCACACAACTCTAATGGAGGACTACTGGCAGTGTCTGTAGAGTATTTTATCCATGTCTGTGCAGTTGTGTGTGTGTCTGTGCAGTTGTGTGTGATTGTCTGGGAGTGTGTGTGTGTGTGTGTGTGTGTGTGTGTGTGTGTGTGTGTGTGTGTGTGTGTGTGAGAGAGAGAGAGAGAGAAAGAGCTGTGAGAGCTGTAAGAGAGATGTGTGTATCTGTGAAGGGGCTATAGGTGCGTACGTGTGTGTGCGTGTGTGTGTGTGTGTGTGTGCGTGTGTGCAGATCTAAGGCTCATGTACAGGATTTTTTTCGGGTCACAGGGGACCTCACTGCCAAAAACAGCATTGAGCGACTAGCCCTGCAATCACCACATTATTTCTGATGCATTCACACATTCAGATGTGTCTTTGAGGGCTATACTTCCTCTGGCTGTTCTCAATCTCCTCTTGGTAATTAAACACCTACCACTGGAACAAACAGAAGATTAGTCCATCAACAAAAACAAGTGTAGCATTCTGTTGCTCTTAATGACTTAAGTTAAGTTATGTGGATGTGATGGGTCAAGTTTGTATGCGATTCTCTGCAATGAACTTGGCACCACCTCACACATGTCATTTTTATGGCCAGGATTTAAAGATTTGACTGGGTTATGTTGAGAGCCAATCTTTTATTAAATGACAGAATGGTTTTGCACTTAAAGCTTTGTTTTCTGATTGTTCATGTTCACGATGAAATATATAAGAAACAATAAAGTTTGATGAATGCTCACAGAACCTAATGCTGAATGCTGCATGAACCTAATCAGCATAGTCATTGTATCAATGTATCAATATGAATAATGCACATCCCATGTACATTTGGAGATTGTGCTTGGTGCCCTTTGCTGTGACATAAAAGTACCCAACTCAGGGCTTCTCAGAGAGCTGGATATAAAAAGTCAGGTCACTATTTCTCCCAAGCAAGCAGGAAATGTGCCAGAACAACAAGAGGTGGGGGGAGATTATCTCTGTCAAGCAGATGCAATTAGTATTGATATGAAATATCCACCTGCGGAGGAACAGCCATTAGGAAGAACTCACTCACCACTTCTCACCGCCTGTCCCATGCCTGACAGGGACACAGGCAGACAGACAGACAGAGAGAGAGAGAGTGCGAGAGAGAAAGAGAGAGAGAGATGGCATGATGGGAGAAAATGGAGATAAAAGCAGCAGCAATCACTGAGTGCACCTGACATTAAAACCTTTTATAGATTTCTCTATGTAGACGACGTAGTCATTTCAATGGCTGCCTGATTGGGGCTGTCAAAGAGCTCACTGACGCTGGGTCATTCATTACTTTAAAAAAAGAGAGAGAGAAAGAAAAAAGAATGGGTAAGAAAAGGAAAAACCTTGAATTTGATCCTTTCTGTACATTTCTGTTATAGCCTATGCTACCTCTTTCATGTTGTGTTTTAATAGACGTGTGTATGCCCTGGTATTGGTCAAAAACAAATACACATACAAAGGCAGGGAACATGGTTCTTTAAATAAACCGTTTTTCCCCCATCATTCTCTTTAAAAGGTGTTGAAAAAAGGCTCTCTGAATGATGATTTTATGCCGAACATGAGGTCACCCTCAAGGCAAAATGATACATCAAAAAGGTGTTACCATAGAAACATAGCTGCCATATTTCAGGCCTGATAATTATCTGCTTTTAAAGGAAAGGCTCTCACAGGTGAAATAACAAGTGGGGAACATGCATAAAAGTTCTGGACCAAGTCCTAATGGACCAAACCTGCAGTCAGGCATGGTGCTGATTCACCATACAGTATACTGTATGTTTTTTAACCTTTATAGTAATCTTTTTGCCGTTTTCTTTGTTGTTGTTTTTTAGGATTTTAATGCCAATCGATTACTAACCGTGGCAAACTTGAACGTGTTCCGTATTGAACTAATAAGGAATGCATTTTGTTCCATATTTAAGGATCAGAGAGATATAAGTACAACTAATTATCTTGATTTCTATTGTGATTAGAAGCATTAGAAGAACTCTAATGAATGGCTTTACAGTACATTTGGCTTGATCTGCGTGCAGGCATGGACTGGCCATAGGGCATACAGGGCAATGCCTGGGGCGAGGCTGGCATTTATTCATAATTTTCATGAAGGATATTGGGCTAGTGTAATTAAATCTCTCATGTTCATGCAATACTGTATATCCAACTTACAGTGTTATTTTAGCTAGCCACAACGTTATTGTTATTGAATAAAATCATGATGGGCCGCCATGGCCATATATGCCCAGGCCATTTTTTGGTCTCAGTCCGGCCCTGTCTGCGTGTGGACTGCTGGACTAGCTGATGAGGGAACATCAGTCCAGTCTTTTCCTGGTACTGAAGGTAACAGACATTTCCAAGAAGGGATGGAACTTTGAGACTCCTTAGACCCACGGGAACAGGCCTTTGGGAGATCATATGAGGTAAAGCTGCAGCATAGAGAGAGGTCACCTTGTTCTCAAAGCCCCTGCCCCTGACAGGTCAAGAGGGTGCAAAAAAGCATGCGAAGAACAAGCCTTGACCAGAATTACATTCTTGCCTTCTCCTTCTCGCTCTGTGTGTGTGTGTGTGTGTGTGTGTGTGGAGTGTGTATCTGTCTCTCTGTATGTGTGCATGTGTGTGTGTGTCTGTACGTGTGTGGTGGGGTAAGGGGGGGGGGACATTCTTGCCTCCTCCCTCTCGCTCTGTGTGTGTGGGGTGTGTGTCTGTCTGTGTGTGTGTGTGTGTGTGTGTGTGTCTGTAGGTGTGCATGTGTGTGTGTGTGTGTGTGATAGGGTGAGGGGGGTCTTTTAACAGGTGCTGTCGTCACCTGCCCTATCTGTATCCCCTGAGAATGACCTCTGGCATTTCTCTGAGGTCAAACCGTGCTATGATTCTCATCAGCTTAAAAGCTGGTGCCACTGGCTCTGAGGCTGCCCGCTGTGACTGTGTGACAGGGTGAAACGCTCAGCAATGCTGCATTACAGCGGCCAGGGCTTCAGGCCTCTGACATAAACTGGCATCATGCCCAGGCTGCTTATGGAGACTGGAAGTACAGTACATGCTGTGGGGTCATGACATCTTGGAAAAGTTTTCCCACATATCCAGGCAATTATTCATATGTTTATATTGGAAGAGTTTTGTTCCAAAACACTATCCACCGTTTTAATGAATTTAAGAATGTTGTTGTTGTTGTTGATGTTGTTTTTGTTGAAAACATTTTAACATTTAAATAGCATTGCCATGGATACAAGCCCATTTTCCATCAAAAGGATAATCTGAGAAAATTCTTTTTATTTGCTGTGGTATCGAAATTGATATCGAGAATCGTGTTATTTGACTGGTATTTGCATCGACTACTGAATTTTTGGTGTAGTGACACCCCCACTGCTCATGTAAGATGCCCATCTTGGTTAATAGTATCAATAGTTGTCAATGAATGGTAAACAGACTGCATTTATGTACAAAGTAGCACTTTTCTACTCTTACGAGCACTCAAAGTGCTTTACAATGTATGCTTCACATTCACCCATTCACACACCGGTGGTGGAGGCTGCCATGTAAGGCCTCAACCAGCTCACCAGGAGTAAGTTGGGCTCAAGTATCTTGCTCAAGCACACTTCGATGGAGTCAGGTGACGTGGGACTCGAACCTGCAACCCTCCAGTTGCCGAACGGCACCACCTGTGCCACCACCGCCCAATAGTATTATTACTCACTATAGCATAAGGTATCATTTAGACAGCATGGGAGTTTTCTGATCTGTTGTCCACACTGCAGTCGCTTCTCTTGTAACTGGTTGAAATTTTGCATTGGCCCACGGCAAATTAAAATGTATAGTATGCCTGTTGCCAGTAAACAGGAAAGTTTGGTCACCACTGATAGTCGTATCTATACATACATTATATCATATATTGTATGCATTATATACATGCATTGTGTAAGTCATACCTGGGCAAACTGAGGCCCGGGGGCCACATGCGGCCCGTTGAGCTATTTAATCTGGCCCGTGGAGCCTTCCCAAAATAGAATTGTTTCTCTTTTAGCCAAGGTGACTAAGATTATAGGACTGATTTATCAAATTTGTTATTTTCATGAAATACAAATCCCACCATTTTAAACCTGCATGTTAACATGACCTCTGAAGAAAGTAGGGCTGCCTACTTGCCAATTTACCGGCATCAACCGGCCCTTTAGTCCAAATCTAAAACTCAATGTGGCCCTTCGGCCAAAATAATTGCCCAGCCCTGGTGTACAGTAAGTGGTGTCTGTGTGCCCCAAAGTGTCCATAGTGGACAGGGCTGAATGGGGAACAGCAGCAGTAGAGGTTGGATGGCTGGGTGGGGTATGCGGGAATGGAGGGAAACAGAGAAAAAACTCAATTCATCTTCATTTGTCATTAGAGAGTTGGAATGGGCTCAATCGCAAATGATGTGGAGTTAGAGGGAGAAAGCAACAACAGGACAGAGTCCTCAGTCTCTGAACCTAAAGCTATCTCTCTGTCTCTCTCTTTATAAAGATGACCTGTCAAATTGTGAATCATAAAATCAGATGACCTGTGCAAGGAAGCAATATCTTTATACAGTACATACCGGTATGATGTATTACCGATCTACAAATTCAAAGTTCTACTTTCATATTTCCCCTGATACATTTCATGACAAAAGTCTATCTGTACAGTATATACTGTATACTCTGTATCTGTGTAACCTCCCAAAGTGATCCATGTTGATTTTGAAATATAGTTCTTCTTATCAAGCTCCTAGCAGCTGTATAGGCCAGCCCAGGAAATTGATTTTTTTTTTCTCTCTCTCTCTCCTTCATTTTCTTTATTTCCACCTCTTGAAACATCAGGCTCCTTTCATCATCTCAAAGCACCTTCCCACCACAAGCCCCTACTTAGCTCCACTCTGGGGCCACACTAGAACAATGAAGTGCTCTTTACTGGGGGGGGGACAAGTTCTGCTCACCTTCTAGAGCGTTGGATTAAATTTCATTTTGTTCCCACATTCTTTCTTCCTCCATTTCAATGTCATGTCCAGTCCACATGGAAAACAGGGTAGGATATGATTTCTTGAGTCGTTTATGTGTTCCTTTATGTTTAGCTTGTGTTTTTTTCTATGGGGCACCGAAAAACAAAGTTGCAAGGCCAGATTCTACTCACTGTTCACCTTTAAAGTAATGAAAGAGTAGCCTGATTTGACCATCCGCTTACTTCGTCCAAAGCACTTCAGCAATCGTTTCCTCTCTAGAGGGCGCTATGCAATGTTTTGAAACATTTTGCTACATTTCGCATAAAACATTGATGCTCAGGAAAAATACCATGGTTTCAGTTTCTCACTCTGTTCACTGAATTTGGCCCGCACCAGTCTATGGCCCGCACAGATCAGTGTCGGATAAAACAAAACTGCATTATGCTATTCCTGACCATCTGGTGGAACTGGCAGAGCCAGTAGGCGGCGTTTGCCTGGTTAATGAAAGAGTACCATGCAGGGTGAATCATCCATTTTGCTCCCCCTTTTTGAAGTTCATTCAGCATCCAAATGATCAAATTATATTAAGGTGAAATAATAACAAAATTTTGCCTCAAGATCTTGCCCCAGATGATAAATAGAACTTGAAACCTGTAAGTCTGAGCCAATTAATTTCCTTGTACAGTCACTTAAAATGGTAGCCAGGTGGCTGTTAGCTGCACAGTTAGGGTGGTATTCTCCTAAGTGCAAGACTCCATGGAGTTAAGCACCTGGCAGAATACGGCCCTTTAGTACGTAACACCTCCCTACCGAAAGCGCTACAGACGCGCTAGAGAGTAATGCAGGCACCCTCGGGTTTTAGTTCACTCGTTAGTGTGCCCGACTCCCAGTCCATGCTGCTGCTGGGTCACCGGTTTGAGCATGTGCAGGACTGGGCCGTACATAATAACCTCTGTTACATACATATGCAAATCAATTACCCCATCACTGAAGATTTATAGTAGCCTACTTCCTTTTTGAGCACATGTAATTAAGGAGGATGCTTTCTTTTTTTCTTTCTCAAATAATAGTTCAGGCTTTTACACACACACACAAATTCGCTCACTTACACTATACAGTCTGCTTGTGATGATGTGCTCTCTTCCCAGATCCTGTCGTTTCTCTCAGCATGGCTTTGCCTCCTGTCCATCCACCTAAGAGCTTGATCTCCCGGCTGCCTTTGATGGCTGCCACTCCCCCACCCAGCACTCCTATTTACTCCTGCAGCTCCATCCAAAGCCTCCACTATAGGCTCACAAAAGTGCTAGTTGACCTTGTGGCGCCGGGCAGACCACCTGGTGAAATCTCTGAGAGCTAATTGGAACAAAAACAGCACTTGCTGTTAAGCCACTCCCACTGCCAGTGTTCTAGAATCACAGAGTTGAGTCATGAAATAGATGGCCTGCTTATCACAGGGCATCAGGTCTTAGGTGTATCAGTGCTGGCAGTATAACTGCGGGATGGAGAAAGGTAATGCAGTGAAAGCACTGCAGTGTCTCTACTGAAAAAAGGCAAGTGTAAAAGTATTGGTTTTAAAGAATGAGATGAGTCCTGTGTAGGATTAAAATGGCGAAGCCCCTTTACTTAAAACTCACATCTGCACTCTACAGGCATCCAACGGAAAAGCGACGGTTACAACTTAATTGGACATTCAAATTCAAATTAAACTCAGGATTCAAATGACTGCTTACGTCATGCATATTTAAACAGAAAATACACAAAAACCATTATAACATTCTACTTAAAGTGTCTTTTCCAACACTCCTTCTCACTTGCAGGTAGAATGACATCTAGTCTGATGGTTTCAGTCCTGCCATTTCTCTCAGCTTCACGAACTTTGCTTGAGTTAGGCCTTTGGTCAGCATGTCGGCAATCATGTCATCAGTTTTGCAGTACTGTAGATCCACGGCTCCACTGGCAACTTGTTCTCGAATGAAATGATGTTTTATGTCGATGTGTTTCGCACGCCCATGGAATTGTGGATTTTTGGCCATGCAAATAGCTGACTGGTTGTCTTCATAGATCATTGTTGCTCTTGCAGGGCAGTTCTTCAAATCTGATAGCAGCTGTCGCAACCAGATTGCTTCTTGTGCCGCACTGGCTAGTGCCATGTACTCAGCCTCTGCTGTAGAAAGAGCAACACATGACTGTTTCTTACTTCTCCAGCTTACTGCTGCGCCACTCATCTTGAACATGTATCCTGACACAGATTTTCGATCGTCTAGGTCCCCAGCCCAATCTGCATCAGAGTATCCAATGCACTCTTTCTCTTTGTTCTTGCTGTACAGTAGACCTAGTACCTGTGTTCCATTCAAGTATCTCAGGATACGCTTCACAGCTGTCCAGTGCTGCTTGGTCGGGTCAGAACAGAATCTGGCAACATTGCTAACAGCATATGCTATGTCAGGTCTTGTTCTTGTAGACAGGTAGAGCAGGCTACCCACAGCACTCTGGTACAGTACTTTCTCAACTTTTTCTGAATCCTCAGAAGCTTTGACAAGCTTTGTACTGGTGTCTGTTGGGGTGGTGACAGTTTTAGCATTCTCCATTCCAAATTTTTCCAGAATGTTTCTCGTGTAAGATGTCTGGCCCATCCATATCTTTCCATTTGGATACTGCACGATCTTCACTCCCAAGAAGTGCTTGAGCTCTCCCATGTCTGTCATGTCGAAGTGCTTTGCCAGCTCCTTCTTTACCTCATTAATGCGTCTGTCACTTCCTCCACCAAGAAGAAGATCATCCACATACACTGCAACTAAAAACATCTCGCCCTCAGCTGCTGTGTAGATGCAGGGATCACTCTTTGTTTGCAGGAATCCCATCTTCCGTAGTTTCTCATCTAGGACAATGTTCCAGCATCTAGGAGACTGCTTCAATCCATAAATGCTGCGTTTCAGTCTGCAAACAAGGTTTTCCTTTCCTTTCATAACAAACCCTTCTGGCTGTTTCATATACACCTCTTCTTTGAGTTCTCCATTCAAGAAGGCGGTTTTTACATCCATTTGATGCAGCTTCAGTCCATGTTGCGCTGCTAGTGCAGCAACTGTGCGGACAGACTCAAACCTAACGACAGGACTGAATGTCTCATCATAGTCAGATCCAAATCTCTGAGAAAAACCTTGAGCCACCAGACGAGCTTTGTGTCTTTCAATTTCTCCATCAGTGTTGACTTTGATTTTGAAGACCCATTTGCTCCCTACGGCTTTCTTGCTCTTTGGTAATTCAACAAGGTCCCACACTTCATTTGCATGTAGAGATTCTATCTCTTTCCGCATTGCTTCTTTCCACTTACATTTTTCAGGACTTGTAAGCGCATCATGCACAGTTACAGGTTCATGTAGATCACTACTGGCAACGGTCACCCATTCTCCATAGTGGTCAGGTGGTCTTCGAACTCTCTCTGGCCTTCGTGTCTCAGGCTCAGCCATCTCAGTGACCTCTGGTTCTTCACTGTCGATGCAGTCGAATTCCACCAGACTGTGCTTAACGGTCTCTTCACATAAGTCTGATGTGTCAGCCCCACAGACTGATTCGTTGAATATCACATCTCGACTGTAGAAGACTTTTCGTTGTTTAACATCATATAGCCTGTATCCTTTTGTTTCTGTTCCGTAGCCCAGAAGAACACATTTCCTTGCCTTCGAGTCCAACTTTTTCCTCTCATCTTTTGGTATGTGGGCATAGGCATCACATCCAAATACGCGTAGATGACTCACAGTAGGTTTCTCTCCAGTCCATGCTTCAAATGGTGTCATGTCTGCTACTGCTTTTGTTGGACTTCGGTTCCTCAGGTACACTGCTGTTGCGAGAGCTTCAGCCCAGAACCTCTGAGGCAGCTTAGCATCAGCCAGCATCGATCTCAGAGTCTCAACCAGAGTTCTGTTCATCCTCTCAGCAACACCATTCTGTTCAGGGGTCTTTGGCACGGTTAGTTCATGTCGCACTCCTTCTGTTTTCAGAAATGCTTCAAACTCCTTTGAAGTATATTCTCCTCCATTGTCAGTGCGAAGAACTTTCAGTTTTCTCCCAGTGAACGTTTCCACTTCTGCTTTCCACTGAACAAACTTGTTGAAGACTTCATCTTTGTGTTTCAGGACATACATCCACACATAATGAGTCTTGTCATCAATGAACGTCAGAAAATACTCTGCTCCACTCAATGACTTCTCATTTATTTTTCCACACACATCACTGTGCACTAAGCCAAGTGGTTCATTAGCTCTTTTCCTGCCATCAGTTGGAAATTTTCCACGATGATGTTTCCCTTCAGCACACGACTCACAAAAGTCAGCATCTTTTAGGACATCATAGGTCAATCCATCCACTAACTGCTCTTTGGCTAGCTTCTTCAAATTTTGCACACCAAGGTGACCAAAACGCCGATGCCATATGGTTTCTTTTGTCTCCTTGTGCACACTCTCTGTGGCAGCTGAATGAGCTTTTTCATGTTCACGACAATGAATGTAGTACAGGCTATCCACTTTCTTTGCAACTGCAATTAGCTTTCCCTCTGCATCCATCAAACTACACTCATCTTCGCTGAACTTCACAATCTTCCCTGACTGTGTTGCCATAGACACGCTTAACAGGTTGTATGACAGGCGTGGAACATACAACACATTGTTCAGCTTGCATTTCTGAGTTGTGTTAGAAAGAATCATATCAAGCAAAACAACACCTCTTCCTGTTGCTTCAACTGAGTAGCCATCACCTAGTGTAACTTCTTGAGTTGGCTGTAAACTATTGAATTCAATAAACATCTTCTTATCATTACACATGTGACAGGTAGCTCCAGAATCAATAATCCAGCTGTTCATTATTTCAGATTTAACAGATAATGCATGACTGACTACTAAACCAACACACTCACTGTTTTCGCTGTCATTTCCTTTTTTCACTTCAGCCTTGTTTAATTTTTGCTTCGATCCATTTTGACTCTGTTTATCTCCACTTTGCTCACTTTTCTTCAGATCTCTGCAATTTCTTTTAATGTGGCCAAACTTTCCACAGTGGTGACATTTTGGACCTTTCCCTTTAAATTTTTGCTTACTTGCCATTGCTTTCGCATCACCGCTTGCATCTGCATCACGTAGCTTAATCTTGCGTTCTTCATGCAGTAAGCGCTCTGTCACCACTTCCATCTTCGGAACATCCACACTTGCCTCTAACGCTGTTACAATCATGTTGAACGATTCAGGCAAACTTGCTAGTAGATAGACAACACGGTCATCTTCATCTATAGGATCTCCGATTATCGATAGAGCGTCAAATGTTTCTATCATACTCTTTATATGATCCTGAACTGACTCACCATCTGTTAGGCGAAGAGCATGAAGTTTGCGTCTCAGAGCCAGTCTGTTTGCCCACGTTCTTGCTTGGAACTGATCTGCGAGCCTCCGCCAGACAACGGAGGGATCAGTTGGCTCTCCGATTAAGTAAAGCAGGGATGGTTCAATCGACAACACAATTGTAGACAAAGCGCGATCTCTCTTCGAAATAAACTTCGCAAATTCTTCTTTTTCCGATCGGTTAGGACTGTCCACATCGCCTTTCACAATTCCCCACAGGCCCTCTCTCACCAAAGCCATCTGACATTGAACTCTCCACGTTGGATAGTTAGAGCCGTTCAGCGGAATGATAGAAACCTTCAATTCCGACATCCTTCTTCTTTCTTTCGAAGTTTTCACAAAGAATTCTTACGGCTTCCTTTCAGCATGTCCTGGGCCCATAACCTATTGGTTTTAAAGAATGAGATGAGTCCTGTGTAGGATTAAAATGGCGAAGCCCCTTTACTTAAAACTCACATCTGCACTCTACAGGCATCCAACGGAAAAGCGACGGTTACAACTTAATTGGACATTCAAATTCAAATTAAACTCAGGATTCAAATGACTGCTTACGTCATGCATATTTAAACAGAAAATACACAAAAACCATTATAACATTCTACTTAAAGTGTCTTTTCCAACAAAAAGATGCCAACCAGCCTGGACTAGCTGGCCGCAGTACATGGTCAATCCGCACAACCCTAGCCTTAAAGGAATTATCCGGAGTGAGTCATCACGTAGCCCTGCTGTTTTATAGTGTGAAGCGCTACTGATAGCCACCTCAATGACTGAATTTCATGCAAAGCTGACTGAGATAGCGAAAAGGCAGCTAACAGTAACAGAATGAGGCATGTTAAAACAAAACCAAATCTTAGCACTATAAAACAGCAGGGCTATGTGTTGAATCACTCTGGATAATACCTTTAAAGGTATAATCCGGCGTGAATCAACACCTAGCCCTGCTGTTTTATAGTGCTAAGCGCTACTGAAAGCTACCTCAACGATAACATTTTGTGCATCGTAGACCGAGTTTGCGAAACGGCAGTTAACCAGAGGCGGACAATACTTAAGTAAATGTACTCAATTACTGTACTTAAGTACGATTTTCAAATATCTGTACTTCACTTAAGTATATTTTTTCTTGGAAACTTGTGACTTTCACTTCACTACATTTTGAAGACAAATATTGTACTTTTGACTCCACTACATTTGGAATTGGGCATGAAGTACTAGTTACATTGAGGCTTTATAATTATATTACTATTATACTGTATATCATACTGTTATATTGTCTTAAATTAATAGTTCACCTCTTAATGAATATTGGTTATTCACCCCCTTGCCTGGAGTTACATATGTGGGTAAGAGCACTTTGGTCTCAGTGCATGCGTTGCCCTAGTCTGGCAACCCCACTTTTACCATTAGCTTAGCATAGGCACTGGAAAGTAATGTTGCCAAAGAGTTGCTATCTGGCAACATTCCAGCACCTATGCTAAGCTAATGCTAAAATTGGGGGATGCCATACTAGGAAAACGCAAGCACTGAGACCAAAATGCTTTTACCCACATATGTAACTCCAGGTAAGGGGGTGAATAACCAATTTTCATAAAGAGGTGAACTATTAGTTTGTCAACCAATGAATACAAACTCATGATGGTAGACAATGCTGAAAATTCTTTGGGCTGTTCACCCTACATTTCTTTTTTTTATTAGCTAGACCTGCATGTTAAACAAATCACTAAATCTAATCACTAAAATGGGAATAAACGCAGAAGAGATTCTGAGCTTCAAAACCACATAATTGTTTACAAGTCTAACGGATAGGACCCAGAAATAATTTTATTTTTAAGTGTTGATTGACAAGGAAACTTGCAAATGGGTCAGAACCATTTTACAGAAAAATTGTCTCACTAAAACAATCAATAGGACAAAGTGCAAAAAAATTTGTAAAACAATTCATGCTCTTTTTCCTTCCAACAAGATGGCCTTCCATTTAATTTCATCTTAAGTCTGTGGACCCGGATCAATGACAAAATAGGTATTAAATAACACATTAATATAGAAATACTTTGTACTTAAGTATTTTTAAAAGCAAGTACTTATGTACTTTCACTTAAGTAAACATTTGACTTGGCAACTTTCACTTGCAGTGGAGTAATTTTTGTCCTGGTGTATCTATACTTTCACTTGAGTACAGAAATGGAGTACTTCGTCCGCCTCTGCAGTTAACACTAACTGAATGAGACATGTCAAAAACGAAACTTAATCGATTTGCTTTCGTTTTGAAATGCCCCATTCTGTTAACGTTAGCCGCCGCTTCGCTATCTCAGTCTGCCTTGCATGAAATCCAGTGATTGAGGTGGCTAACAATAGCGCTTGACACTACAAAACAGTAGGACTATGTGTTGATTCACGCCGGCTTTCTCCTTTAAGAGTGCTTCTAACCACTTCTGGTTAGAGTGTTTGACTCCGATGCCATGGGTTTGTTGTAGTGTATGAGGTGGTGGGTTGGAGACCCGTGAGTGGTCGAACTGACCTCTGCTACACAAACAGCAATCAGTGCAGAAAACTAGCTGTTGCTTTTCTTGCTATAGGAGTAGAATAGTTTGTTAGCAGACACTACAATGTGAAAAAAATCATGGGTCTAATTCAGCATATACAGTATCGTGAGACCCTGGCTTTTTTTTTTTTTTTTACTGAGGAACACGAGGTGGATTTAGTCTCAGAGTCTTTTCCAATTCCTCAGGCAAATACATTACAGTACATCTATATTCCATCCTTCCATTTGTGGAGCTGCATTCCTGGCGTTGCAGTATAGCGTGTGGGCCTCTATAAGACCCTGCCTGCATACAGGTTAAGCCCTCTGAACCCTCCGCAGTGTAAGAGGATGTTCAACCCCCGGCATCGCGGCTGCTGCCTGCGCCATAAGAAGTTAAACACTTGTCTTGCTCACATGACAAGACCCTCTTTCCCCCTGCCCCGAGCTCGCAAAACTGCTGAGATGAGGTTGGAAGTTTCATACGATTTCCACATGTGAGTAATCCTCTTCCTCTCTCTCGTTCTCTCCCTCCTGTGCTCTCTCTCCATCCATCTCTCTCCCTCCTGTGCTCTCTCTCCATCCATCCCTCTCTCTCTCGTTCTCTCCCTCCCTTGTGCACTCTCTTTCTCTCTCTCTCCCCTGTGCGCTCTCTCTCTCTCTCTCCCTCCTGTGCTCTCTCTGTCATCCCTCTCTCTCTCTCTCTCTCTCTCTCTCTCTCTCTCTCTCTCTCTCTCTCAGTCCAAGCTGATGCAGTATAGGCCTGGGAGAGGGCTCTGTAATCCTGGCCGAATGAGAGGCGAGCTCCTGGATGTGAAATCCTCCAATTCCTTTGGCGCGTGGTTCTCCCTTTATCATCCCCCGCAGGGACCCCAGTGGCTCTGGGGCCTGACGGCGTTATCTGCTAGCCACTAGAGAGAGATAGGGGCCAGTGAGAAAGATGAGAGAGGGACAGAGAGAGAGAGAGAAATGGAAAGAGAGAGAAAGAGGCCTGTTCCATTCTGTCAATCACCCGCCACTGGGAGGAGAATGGGATTGCAAGACAAAGTCGTGACTCAGGTGAGAAGTTCAGGTTTCGGGGGGATTGAAACGTCTCAAGTCACCTAGCTCCGGTCGACGGTGATCATCTCTGACACCTGTCTTTTTTATTTCCTGCAGATCTCTTGTCTGTGTCTGTCGGGGTGTCACGCCGACACTGAGGAACCACGACGACAGAAAGCAAGCAGGCAGGCAGGCGGGTGACAGACGGCATGATTTAATATTCATATCTCAATCTCCAAGTGGGATCTTCATTGTCTGCCCTGGGACCCTCGCGGGGCTTGATCAGCACTGATACCCGGCACCAGAACGGGAACAGACTGTGGGAGTTTTTCAATTATTCTGTGGAAGTGCCTGATTTGGAGCAACAAACCACCACCACCCCAACCACACACACACACACATCGCCTCTGCCTTCCACCCCCTCCCCATTCCTCAAAGAGATCCACTTTTATGGCATCTTCAGCTGCCTCTGCCTGACTCCTTGACATGTTTGTTTGTGAAGACAATACGGCCCATTGTTGGCTGCCAAAGTAAAAACAAGCACAGGCTCAGAAATTCAATGGCTCGGCGGTTTCCCCCCCGCTCTCCATGTTTACCTTCTTATCTGGCACAGCGCTTGGAGCCGTTTGAGCTGAGAGAATGACTCTCTTTAATGAAGTATGCCAGAGCACTCTCCCTCCCATCAATCCCCACTGTATGCATTTAAAGAGGTGAAACAGTTCAATTAAGCTTCGCTCTGTCTCCTCCGACACGTTTTCATTTTCTAATTTCGACTTTGCCAGATCAACACAAGCTCCTGGTGCCAGGATTCTCAGCGGAACATGTTTGAAATGAAAAGAGCTTGGCATTAGCGATTCAAGAGACAGCATGTTTCCAGAAAACTGTTGGGGTCTGATACAATACACTGCCTTGCGGTCCGAACGCTTTTTCTGAGAGAAAACAGTGTGCTTAATAGAGTGTCTGAATAACAGACGTGGACACAAGAGCTCCAGGTGTGATCACAACTGATGCACACAGAAAAAGTAGCGATCAGTTCTAGGCTGCAACCAAAACTCTGCATCTCATCTTGTATCCAGTGGAAACCCAATTCACCAAGGAGTCACTCACACCAGTGAGATGCAGCAGTAATGGGGAAAACAAATAAACTCTCAGATGCAGATTTTAGCTTTGGTGTCTAGCAACGAGTCAATCCATTGGCGTGAGTTTATGGTAAACAGATAACCTAGGACAACCCGTGTATCAGGTCATGAAGCACATCTCCATGACATCATCACCTGGCGCCGTCAGCATGAGTTTATGGGAAACTGATAACCTAGGAGACCCAGGTGTCAGGTCACGGGGCTCATCGCTGATGGGGGGACATTTCTCCTGATTGTCTCTAACCTCCTAGAGAGCTTTGAAATTGAGGTCGCACATTTGTTTTGTAGACACTGAAATTGCTCCGACCCCTTAAATATTTGTGGGATGATAAACCTTGTTTCATTTTGAAGAATGTGACAGTATTTGGATGATTATATTCACCAGTGGCACGGACTGGAATAGGTTCAGAGAGAAAGAGAGAGAGAGAGTGCCTATCTAACTAAGCTGCTGCTCAAACTCACTGTTTGTGCTGCTGTTCGACTCTTCAAAGGCACCGCTCAAAGTCACAAAACTGCAACTACTTCTACTTTTGGCCCACGTCAGAAGCACCTGGTCAGCTCTGGTGGGTTTTTTCCCTTCTCTCTCTCTCTCTCTCTCTCTCTCTCTCACTCTCGGCTTGTATATCTGGTACTGAGCGGTGACAATAGCGGGTACCATGGCGCTAGCGCTAAGTGATTTTACAGCACAGGAATCTGTTTGCATAAACTCCTGTCTTCTGTGTCCTGTGTTGCCATGCCAGCCGTCACAGATCAAGGCTTCAAAGGGATATCCGGGGACAAACCCTCTGAGCGCGCTCTCAAATCCTGCTGCTCCTGACTGTACAGCCAGCAGCAGAGCTTAGGAAACAGAGCGCAAGCAAGCCGCTTGGACTTGGCCTGCATGGGACCAGAGACAGACAAGGTGCGCATCAAAGGAAAAACTCTACTGCAGCCACAAAACAAAACAAAAATGTAAAGAAAAAAAAAGAAAGAAAGAAAAAATCTTGATTAGAGGCGCCATAGCTCAGCGGGCTAGTGCGTTGTACCACAAATCCAGGGACCCGGGTTCGAGTCCGACCCGAGGTCATTTCCCGATCCCTACCTTTCTCTCTCTCCCACTCTGCTTTCACACTCTCTACTTTCCTATCGAATTAAAGGCAAAAAGCCCTATAAAATATATATATAAAAAAAAAATAGAAAATCTTGATTAAAGGGTGGTCGACGACTAACGCCTTCAAAAGGCCTGCTGCATCAGAATGTGTCTGTCACATAGGCGGTAATGAATTAGAGGACTGGCTGTTCTATTACGTCCGAGCCTCCTTTTTGAGCTGGTGCTGTGCTGCAACATTGATTGGTGCTCTTAAGTAATCAATAGTGAGCAAGCAGTGTTCTCTCGCTCTCTCCTCCCCACACTCAACAACAGGACTCTTTTGTTTGGCATGTCATTTCCCAGACCCAAGGTGCATTTGTTGGCCTTGAGAGACACATATGGAAGATTTTGAAGACTCCATTCTTTGCCATAAAGCATCACACCGAGCTTCAACTGTTCATGTAGTGATGTTGCAAGCGCTGAATGGATGTGATTTGTGTGGACCATGGGACATTGTTGTCAAGGTTAGCCTAGGTCTCTCCATCTTCCACATGAAACATGAAGGTCCCTGTATTGTATCTCCAAGGGAGCCATATTTAAATAGGTGGGCTATTGGTCGTTGGTTTTGTGCCAAAAATGAAATATCGTGGAGGTCAAGCAAACAAAAAAGTGTTCTTTTCAGTGCCATGTTATTGTGTGTCATCACAAACTGCAAATAGAAATGGGGGGCGGGGGGATCAGACCTTCCTAATAGATTAATCTAGCACTGGACCTCATATTCTCTGAACATTACAATAAATTTATTTATCTAAATGTTTCTTTTTTTGTTTGTTTTTTTGCTTTTGTATTTTTGTTTTACAAAATTAGTCAGTTAGTATTCCAGACAATCCTTCATGGTAATGGTGAAAAACTATGGGCCTGCCTGGTTCTCTGTTGACTTGCTAAGCTATTGCCAGTGGGCTTAGGCTGCCATATTTTACTCTGACTGGTGGGAGTAGAAAAACGCATCCAACAGTGAGTAATGGGAATAGAGAACAAACAGCAAACAGCCTCGCACCGAGTCATTTTTCAGCTGTGTTTAAAAGCCTTCATCTTGTCTTGGAAGAGATTCTGTCACCTAGGATTTAATCAGCCAACAGAAGCAAGCAGAGAGAGACCAAAGACAAATGTTTCACTTTACCTTGATCTGAGGTAAAACAAGAGGCATCGTTGTCTAAGAGGAAGTTTTTGTTGTTTTCCTTTTTATTGGGATTAATTAGATCTACTGTCCGAAGGGAGAAAAGAAAGAAGAGAAAAGGATTGGGGGCCAAGTGGGGTGTGTGTGTGTGTGCGTGTGTGTGTGTGTGAGGGGGGCGGATATAAATTACAATCATTTTCAACAGACGATCCTCGTTTGTCTTATTTCAGATGGGAAGCTCGTTCTGAAATAAGCGATGGATAACCCCTATCCCCCACCCCACATGGCTAGCTGTTTATCCATCATCTGTGAGATGCATTATGTATAGAATGCTTCAAAGGATTTATATGAGTTTTCGAACAATACTAGCTGTTAGCATCAGTACCTCATTAAGAGTCAATGTGCATTTACTGGGAGATTCCACATACAGCAAGAAGCTGAAAGAAGTTTGCTAAGCAAGAGCTAAAAGATTAAAAATAAATTGAATAAAAAATTTGAAAACGAGAAGTCACTGGATGTTTTAAGTTCCTGCTGTTTACTTTGGAGTGGCAGTGCACTCCACACAACCACAGGTGCAGGAACAGAAGCAACAATGGTGGTAACAATGCCTCGCCGCATCAAGTGCTTCAGCAGTTAATTGTTGAGATTCAGAGGTATGTGCCACAGCCTCCTCCTCTTGATTGTCCAAGCTGACGAATAGCAAGGCCACCCAAGTGGGGCTGAGTGTCCAACACTCTTGAACTGTGGAGGACAACAAGGAGGTGAGCATTGTAAAGTATGGCAGGACCTTTATGATTCTTTATAAAACATTGGTTAGAGGGACAGAGATAGAATAGGACAGATATGGATGGAGAACTCTGTGTGTGTGCGTTGTGCGTGTCAGGGTATGACTGTGTGTGGGTTGTCTGTTAGTAATAGTCTGTATGTCTGTATGTATGTATTGTTGAATGAGAGTGTTGGTGTGTCTATAAATAAGGGGCACTGGTTAGTTATAAACATGAATTGTGTTGACTATAAACAATGTACTGGTGTGAAAAAAAAATCCAAATAAATCTAATTGTAAAAAAAAACAAGGAGGTGAGCATTGGGTTAGCTGTAAAAAATATACATATATATCAACCATAACCATGCCAACTAGTATTAATTATTACCTCAGCCAAGGAGGTTATGTTTTCGCCGGTGTCTGTGTGTGTGTGTGTGTGCGCATGTGTGTCCGTCTGTCTGTCTGTGTACAACATAACTCGAAAAGTACTGCACGGATTTGGATGAAATTTTCAGACAACATGTGTATTGGGATGAGTAAGAACTGATTCGATTTTGGTGGTGATCGATGATCCAGAACACGATCTGGAATTCATATTGTGTCTGAGACCACATTGCCTTGACGGAGGTCTGCGCTCTCTGAACGCTTTTCTAGTTGTAAATTAGATTGCTAATATTTGATTTCTTTTTCGTCTTGACAATAGATGACAACGAAACGTTTGCTCTTCTCTTGATAATAGTGAAGCTTCTGCTGCTGTACTTTGGCTTAGTTCGTTAGCTAGCACACGTCCATACCATAAACTAGGTCTGTGCAACTAATTGAATTTGATCATGATTACAATTTTTAAGTCAAATGATCGACAACCTAAAATAATCAAGTTAAAACAATTATTTGGCATTTCTCATTGTACAGTAGGCCTAGAGATTCCCAAAGCATGTCAGTGCAGCTCTTCTTACTGGCACTCACTCTCAAGCAGTGGTAAAGTGATGGGGACGAGTCACTGTGTTCAAAAAACAGCGCCAGTGGAAAATAGCAGAGGAGGGACAGCCCCGTTTGATCAACAACACGTCAGGCAAAAAAAAGTTCTAGTGTATGGGAACACTTTGAATTCAAAAAGCCTCAGTTCATATCACATCATGTTTTTAAACTTAAAAAAAATAATTGCTTGAGTAATTGTGATTTCAGTATTTACCAAAATAACGGTGATAATGATTTTTTTTTTTTTTTCCATAATCGAGCAGCACTACCATAAACACAGAGACCCAGGTGTGAGTTTGCAACTAAGGTCATTTCCCAACATTTCTCCCATCTCTCCCTCCCTCCCACTCACTTCCTGTCTCTTTCTACTGTCCTGACTAATTAAGGGAGAACTCCTGAGTGAATCCATCCCAAATCCCAGATACCTTCTCCTGGAACTGAAAAATTTATCAAATAGAATAAACAGAACATACCGGTATAATTGGATGCCAAATGGCCCAAGACATGCTGGAAACTAATAGACTTTTCCACAGTTCCTTCAAAGGGATTATCCAGAGTGAATCCCATAGCCCTGTTGTTGTTTGACACAGTTGCCAAGTGCAGTATGACAACGAACCACAACAGGAAAGGAAACTTTGTTTTCCTAAGTCGCCCCATCAGTTAGCGTTAGCTAATTTGGTCTCCATTGTACTAAATGTTGGCGTTCTTATACCTACCAACAGCAGCACTCGGCAGTCTCAAAGAACAGGGATGAAGGCTGATGATTCAGTCCAGATGTTTTCCATTAAAGGTAGGATGATGTTTTCCTGGAGCACTTTTTACTATATTGCTTAAAGTCGTCTTCACATCCTGATTGCAAACAATTAATTAAATGCACTAACGCAAAAATAAAAAAATGTTTGTCACCTGTAAAACGAACAGGGAGGGAAACACAGCATCCAATCATTTTGAGAGTCCCTATCAAAATGACTGAACAACGATATGTCTATCAAACTCAACTGTCATTTGGCCCCTGCTGTGCCCTAGACAGCACTAATCCTGTACATAGGAGGCGGGACTTCGACATGAAAACTAGGGGAGCGTGTATTTTCCTATGTAGCTAACGCAAACACTCCTCTAGGATCTTGAACTCTACCTTTAAGGCTGTAGGTGCTGCTGATGCAGACATCCCATCTGTGAGTCCCAGTAAGTGAGCTACAGCTGCTACAGTGTGTTTTCCCACAAGTGCCGCAGTGAGAGAACTTCTTTCTCCACCTCTGTCTCCATCTTCATTAAGGAGACCCCCACTACCCCCCCCCCCCCACACACACACACACACACACACACACCCTGCTGCACCCCCCTCTTTCCCCCCTCTTCCCCGACAGCCTCTCTGCACCTTGGACAGATACAGATAACCACACTCCTTATTCATCTTGGGCCCGAGAACAAACATACACACACACATACACACTTATACACACACACGCTACAATGCCTCCACCCTCTCTCTCACACACACACACACATACACTACACCTCTACCCCCTCACACACACACACACACACTACAACGCCTCTACCCCCTCACACACACACACACACACACACACTACAACGCCTCTACCCCCTCATACACACACACACACACACACACTACAACGCCTCTACCCCCTCACACACACACACACACACTCCAACGCCTCTACCCCCCCACACACACACACACTACACTGCCTCTACCCCCTCACACACATACACACTACTTTGTACAACGCCTCCACCCCCACAGCCATGCGACCCCACCCGATCTCAATCTCTGTGTCGAAGGCCTAAAGCCCCACTCTGATAAGCAGCTGCCGTGCGTGATCCCCATCGCCAGCCTACTGTTTAAATGTCTTTTTATCTCTGGAACTCCCCAAAGAAAATGAGAGGAGAGCGCTTGAAAAAAGAAGTTGTTTATCCCCAACCAGAAAGCACGCCAACTGGCCTGACAAGCAGAGAGTGTGGAGAATCCCTCTGTGCGCTCTCTCTCTACACTCTTGGATGTGTGCAGTGCTACAGGGAGCTAAAGACAGTAGCCGCATTTAATGGTGGCAGGACTAATCGTATTTCTTACACATTTCTCTTCACTTTACTGATGAATTACATGACGACACAATACTGTATGTATGAATTCACACTAGATGCATCAGAAATTCCTATAGTTCACCATGAACTAAAGCCCATTCAAGCCGATTCATTCTACTTTTAAGTCATTAGTTCACACTTCATTATAATTCAGTTACTTCATACAGTACATTAGCTTGCATTACATAGATTGCATTATTTTGACCAGCCTGTTACAAAGCAATAAGAAGGCCAGCATATTTTTAATATTATTATTACCTCCGCTAAGGAGGTGATGTTTTCGCCAGCGTCTGTCTGTCTGTGTACCAAGTCACTCGAAAAGTACTGCATGGATTTGGATGAAATTTTCTGACAAATAATGACTGATTAAATTTTGGTGGTGATCGGTGATCCAGAACACCATCTGGAATATATATTGTGTCGGTGACCACATTGCCTTGGCGGAGGTCTGCACCCTCTGAGTGCTTGTGTAGTCTATTATTGTTTTATTTCAATCTTGTTGCACGATTTCTATTATAATTATTAAATCGGGAATAGCCTGCTTATCACTTGAGCTTGTTTATTTTCCCTCAGTTTAAGCTCACAGGCTCCAGTGAACTGTAAACAGTGATAGATGGAGAAAAGGTTTTATGTCATGCACAGCATCGTGCAGCATCGTGCCTCTGGTGGCCAGAATGATGTTATTAGTTCTAAACAGTTACTTTTTTCTGTATAGTATGTGCTGTGTACTAGAGGGGATATTATCCATACCTGTGCATTCATGGAGTTGCATCATACATTCAAGTCTAAGACTCAAGTGGAACTCACTTTGCACACATTGTTGCTTTTGACAAACTCTCCCTTGCCAAGTGTGTTTTTTTACTTGTGCGCCAATGTGCTTTGTCTGGTGGAAGCGTGTCTGTTTAAAGAATGTGATACAGCAACCATCTGTACTCCACTGTTGTCTTCAAACACCTGGCTTCTTTGACAAAAACGTAAACACAGGAGAGCCTCCCCAATGGATGGGCTAGCTAGCAGCATCAAAGAAAGGTTTGAATGTGACATCAAAGTTCCCTTCATCCGTTTCAAGTTCTTCACATCATCAGCCAAGGCCAAATGTCATCATTTTACTCTACAACTCAATCAGCTTTTTTCCCCTTCTTCCCCACTGCGGGTAGTTAATAAGGACTTTAATCTCAAATACAATGTCCTTTTTAAACATCATCAAGACTATCACTAATAGTTTATATTGTTTTGTTCACCTTGTAATGTTATGCTCTTATCTGTCAAGATGATTCATCTTGATTCAAGAGCATTTCTTTAAAAAAAAGTTTTATTTAAATCGTTTCAAGTGAAAAGTCGATAACAACAACAAAAAAAAGAATAATGATTCATTACAGTCAGAAGTAAAATAATGCAATGATATCAAAGATATTTTTATACAATATTTAGCCTGCACTTAGAGTTGAGTCTGACAGCTATGCCTCTGCTATATAAAGCAGCTATTGCATCTGTGAAGATGTTTTGTTGCCAGCCACCGCAGCAAGCGAGGGGAGTAGTAAGGTAATGACTGATTTGGATGTGTCTGCCCCGGCATTGAGTGGAAGACCCCTAATGGCCATTATGAGGATCAGGCCCTCCCTTCCTTTCCAGAGGAAAGAACAAAGTAGCGCTGGCAACCAGGAGCTATATTAAAACTCAGACTCTCAGAGCTTATCTGGTATATATCAGACCAATAAAGTGTCAAGATGAGGGTTTTAAGAGGCAAAGCTTCCAAGGGGAGAAAAGCATGGGTGGCATTTTTTCAGCCGTGTCATTGTGCATTGATCAGAGCTAAATCAAGGCAGGATTTCTATGGCCAGTCATTTAGAAGTTCTCCTCGTGTCTTTGACACTCTCCTTGCTATGTCTCGGTGGACACACTGCCACGAAAGGTGGTCTGTAAACAATAGGACCTATTTTATGAATATATCTCTCCGCAGGGGTTTACAGGACCTGCATACATACACGACCAAGCCCTGATCTTGTATTCAGAGAAATATGTAGCATGAGAAGGATATTGATTAACAATACAAATAATCGTCTCTGTGCTTCCATTGGGCTAATATATTATCTCTGTAAGACAAGGCTAGTGTTAGATTTATAATGTGCCACAGGATCATCCGTTATTAGCCAAATGAAGTTTTTGGCTCCAAGCTAAGCCCATGCATATTCATGTGTGTCAATATTTGTTGACAAATGAAGGTTTATGTACACAGAATAGATTTGACTCGGAAACACTGGCAAGTCTTAGGTCTTTGCATATCAGGATTATTTTGCTGTTGTTGAATCTTATAGACATTTGGATGGAGATGCGTAATTACTGCTTCAAATTACTCCTGCGCTCTCTCTCTCTCTCTCTCTCTCTCTCTCTCTCTCTCTCTCTCTCTCTCTCTCTCTCTCTCTCTCTCCGTGTCTGTGCAGGAATGTATGTGAGAGAGAGTTCCTAATCCTTGGCATTCACTAATGTTTCTGTTGTAGTGTTTGTACTGTAGGAACCCTCATGATAGTAAATGAAAGACATTTCTCACAATGGTGAAGACCCAATGGCCTCACAAAAAAAAAGTAAAAATTCACAGCTTTAACTTTCCTGTACTTACTGTATAACAGGTTAGAATTTGCCTCTACTGTACAAGTTCTTTTGAAGGTCACCACCTCCAGTTCTGTAACCCTTAAGGAATGACTGTGTTGTTTGGTCACATCGCACCAATCCTGTTATGGACCCCCCCCTTGTCCTCAAAGCAATTGGGCTCTGATTAAGCCGTTCATCACCACAACCATTCCTGAGCCATCCATCCCTGGCCTAGCCACTCCACGTTTTAGACTAAGTCCTGTTGCTTTGAATAATTCTCTGGAGGGGTATTATCAGAAGAAGAGAGGGAGTGGGGAGGAGGAGTGGGGGGATGGGGGGGTGAGGAGATGGTGGTGGTGGTGGTGGGAGGCTGTGCAGGGAGAAAGGCCAGATTTTCAGGCTTATCTTTTCTCTCCTCCCTGTCCGGGTGGGATTGAGACAGGCGAAGCTTTGAAAACCCCTCCAGAAAACCCGGGACGATTAAACTTGAGTCCCAATCAATTTGTCCTCTCTGTAAAACAGCGTGTGTGAAAATGCCAACTTCCTCTAGTATGTATGCCATACTGTCACCACAGCCCTGCAGGTATGTAGCCTACCGTACCTGAAGATTGCCACCCAGTTCACAAACGTTGGGGGTGAATGACAATGAACTGGTAAACAAGTTAAAATTCCTAACCTTACTCCTTTTCAATATTAGCAGCAACGACTGCTCTCCTTTGAGCTGCGTAATTCATTTAGGTTTTCCATTCTACACAAATGCTCCCTCCCACCCGCAGGTACAAAGCAACTCTGTGGTTGTCCTTGTTAACCAATATTTTTTAAAGGGCTACAAATTCGAAAGAGCACAACACAGAATTATGGAACACAGAATTCTAAAGGGTAAAATTGCTGTTTATGTCCCCTTTCATTACCCATATCGTTGCGATGCCAGTACATTTGGCCAACAGTTGAAGCACAGACATGGGTTTTAACAAGGACTTGAACCCATCGACCTACTAAAAGACTAAGTAAGTAAAGCTACTTGAGCCAGAGAGTGGGAACAGCTTGGAGGTATAGTGAAGCATTATTGGTGGCGCTAGGCCTTGCCCAGCTAACGGCTCCAGCAAACGGACAGAGAGCCTGGTAGCTCCCATGGCAGGCGTTGAGAGATTGCCCTGTGGGACTGCTGCTTGATGCCACATGTGTTGGCTAAGTGGCACGCTGTTCACATCAACCAGCTGCTAGCCTGCCAACTTCAATCGTTCTGACAGGCCACAGGGACACAGGCAGGCACGGAGCACCACAAGTTTCCCAGCACTAAAAAATATTTGTGCCATCCCAATATTTTATTTCCGTTCACCCATTGCTTAGTAAATAAGGCCTTGACAGAGTGTGTGTTCAGTGCCTTGAAGGCAACTTTTCACCGCAATCTGAAGTATCCTTTTTGTCAATTTGCTTTGGTACAATCTCCAAATTAATTTGGATGATATAAACAGCCATATGAGGGGTGGATGAACAGAAGTTTTATTCCCACTAGTCATCCAGAATATGCACTGTGTAGCTGTGGATGGAGGGTAGGAAATCACCACAAAATAAAATGGAAGAAAACACAGTTACCGCATCATAGTATTAACTGTATTGGCATCAAACATTAATTAAAGCAATTATCTGGAGTGAATCAACACATAGCCCTGCTTTTTCACACTGCTAAGTGCTATTGAAAGCCACTACAATGACCAAATTTTGTGCAATGCAAACTGAGATAGTCAAACGACAGCTAACGGTAACAGAAGCAAGCATATCAAAACGAAACCTAACCATTTTGGTTTTGTTGCCGTTTCGTTTTGACCATCAGATAATTCCTCATGTGTAGTTGTATACTCAGGGCTGTTTCAAGAGTCTTAGGGGGCCCCAAGCAAACAGGACATAGGGGGCCTCCACCCACCTTAAAACACCTACATAAATCACATTGTTATTATCTTCAAGCATCTTTCATTAATATAATTAATTGTTTTGAACTTACAGTTGTCTTTATAGTCATATTTTATTGAAAAACACCACCAACTAAACTGCTAATATGATTAAACAGTCAATCTTGGGGGCCCCTCTCAGTCTGGGGCCCCAGGCAATTGCCTGGTTTGCCTGTCCTTTTGCGACGGCCCTGTGTATACTTAATATGTGAAACATCTGCATTAATCTTACTTTTGTGCCGTCCTGTGATATTCAGTGGCTCAGACGCACTGTATTAGACTTTTGTGTGTACACCGGTACTTAGTGTGGACTCTCCAGACAGGCGAGTATTTCACAATAGCCTTAAACACATGACTGTAGAAGCTACTACTCTCTGTCTGACATCCAGGAATGCAATGCAGATTTTGACTTCTTAAAAGATGTAGCAACTCATCGCACACCCACCCACACATTACGAGAAAGGGAGAGGAGTCTGCTGAGGTGCAGAAACCTTGAAAGAGGGGAATTCAAAAGCAGTCGTCTCCTTCAGGAGAGTCAAGACAGGGACATCCTTTCATATCACTGCAGTTTGCTCTTCAGACCGCAACACCATAGATGGCACAGCTCTGATATCTAAAACAAGGTGTCAAGTTAAACACCACCACACACACACACTAACAAACACAGACACACACACACACACACACACACACACACACAGACGGCAGTTGTCTCATAAAGTTATAAAGAGCAAGGGCCTTGCCTGTACTGTACAGTACATAAGCAGTCCCATTGGAGTCTGACGTGAGGCACATCACAGTGTGGAGCCTAGACTTTTCTAATTATGAAAGCAATATCTTAAAAGCGGCAGTCTGAGAGAGGGGGGGGAAAAATCAATAGAATTCATTTTCATGTGGCAGAAGCAGTCATAGGCTTATTTTGTCACGTTTCTCCGACTTCCACTTCCCTGAAATATGGCCATAGTAATGCATGTAAAAGTGTTGCTAATGTAACATATATGAGAAAGGCTGAGAAATATGGGTTTAAGTTACAGTTAGTGTTTTTCATGAGGTTATGGAGAACGCACAGTAGCACACAATATCGAGGTCTTTTTGTCTTCAGCACTGAATGAGCCAGTGGTGTGTGTGTGTGTGTGTGTGTGTGTGTGTGTGTGTGTGTGTGTGTGTGTGTGTGTGTGTGTGTGTGTGTTCAAGATCAGTATCAGCAAAGGCAGAAATAGCTGCAATGCAAATTTACATAATCAATCTTGGGCTATTTAAGGAGGGGTGTTTTTGTCTGCTTTGTAATGACAATGCGTGTATTTAAAACCCTTTGATGAATGTGCAGGGATGAAATTCATCCAAATTTTATCCAAAGAAAGTAAAATGGCTGCCCATAAATAATTAAATAAATAAATAAATGGTTGAAACCCAAACATACTGTTGGTCAGTGAAAATAAATGACTGTGTCAATACAATAGGCCTTGTGTTGTACTGCTGTAGCGTGATGCCATCCATTGCTGACCAACTACCTATCGATCACATAGGAGCTCACAAACCACACATGAGCCAACGCATTTCAACAGTCTGCTTTCCCACAAAACCACTGCTTCCAATTGCTAATTACAAGTGTGTGTTTGTGTGTGTGTGTGTGCATGTGCTTGTGTGTGCATGTGTTTCTGTGTGTGTGTGTGTGTGTGTGTGTGTGTGTGTGTGTGTGTGTGTGGAAGCTTCTGGGTCATTTGTCATGCTTTATCGCAGAGTGTAAGTTTTAATGAACTGCTACATGTTTTATAAAATCATTCGATTTTCCTGTTTATGCAGAATGTGTTTGCTCCAATAGCGGTTTTCTTTCTCTCGAGTTCAATGTGATATCAAACTAATTCAACCTTAATGACAGATTTATCCATAACCAGTTTTTTAAAGCACGCCAAATATAAGATCACACACTCCTTCAGCGATTTAAATAAATTGTGCAATTTAGTTCAAATGTTTCTCTAAATTAGACAAATGGAAGCAATTGCAAAGATTATATTGGGTTCACCTTCAGTAAGTTAGAAAAAAGACATCTGAACAACAATAGCACTCAAACAACCATTTTGCAATGAATCAAAAATGCTATTTGACTGTTTGTATGAAGCACAGTTTAATTACTTACACATAATTACAACGCTAACAAAGACAGAGTTACCCCACTGATTTATATTGACACCTACATTTGGTGTTTGGGGCTTCTGAGCTTGAAATTCCCTCAATTAATCTCAGAGCTTTTGATAATGACAGTATGACAGATACTGGCAGACATTTAGCTAAGACTATGCAAATTCCTGCAACAAATCAATGCACAGCACTGCTGTAGGTATTGGCATGCAGACCGCAGAATATTTCCATAAACAACTGCATCGGGTCACACACAAAGACCGCGGACGTGCTCATTTCTTCCAGTTGGGCTGGACGGACGTGACATGCAGATCTATCACCCAGCCTCTCGGCAGAGGGTGGGCCAGAGCATCCAGATGGTGGGGAGGTGGGAAGGGGGGGAGGGGGGTAGGGTAGGCCGACAGCTCCGGGTGGGGAACTTTTGCTGGCTGTCTGGTGCCTGCTGTGAGGTACACGGAGAAGGGTGGGAGCTGTCACGTCAGTGGAGAGAGGGGGAGAACCACCTGTGCCCCACGCGGGTCGAGACGATTTAGCCGGCAGGACACATATGGCCTGGGTCAGCACCAACATCTGTGCAAACGGCAGGTGTCCATTTCTCAAGAATTAGCCAGCAGTTAACAAATATAAGTCATATTCATATCCAAAGACTATTCTCCTGTGTGTATGTTCAGAGTGTATGTGTTCTTTGAGTTAAAATACCTCGGATATCTGCATTAGAGGTTTGGTGCTCTGTGAAGCTAGTAAAACCTATCAAATGGATTAGATGGTTATTCCACCAGGATATGAGAATATTCCATCTTCCAAGAACGATCATCCTTTTTCATAATTGTAAAAGAAAACAATAAGGTTAAAGTAAACAAGTCTTTTGAAACAGGTTTGAGGGACTTGTGCAAGACACATAACATGAGGCCTCCCTTCATTCTTGGAATTAGGTTTCAAGAAGACACCATTCGCATACCCACCGTGTCCTTGAGGATGAAAGAAGGACTTAGTAATTTTTTTTTTAGCGCAGTGAATGTAGGAACAAAGTGAGTAAGTCCTCTGTATCATCTTAGGAAAAAAAGGCAAGTTTTTATGATGAAATCTGTGGCACAGCGCTCTCTTTCCTTCCTCCTCTCCTTCTCTTTCTCCTCCTTTCACCTTCTCCCCCTCCCTCTCTTTTTCCCTCTCTCTCTCTCTCTCCTTCTATCTCTCTCTCCATGCAGTCCCCCGTCACTCCAAGTTCCTCTGCCTCTCTCTCTCTTTTAGCCCCATCCTCTCTCTCCCTCCTTCTCTCTCTCTCTCTCTCTCTCTCTCTCTCTCTCTCTCTCTCTCTCTCTCTCTCTCTCTCTCTCTCTCTCTCCCTCTCTCGTCCTTTCATTTGTTAGGATAAATGGGTAGATTAAGGCTGTGCTCTGCTAGTGTAAATCAGTAGAGGAGAAGATCAAACGGGGAAAGTTGATTTTGCCCTTCGGTCCACACCAGCTAAATGCATATCTGAAGTCAGAGTGTTACAGCTACTTTTCAGAAACCCCCCGAGAATGAAAAGTAGCTTTCGCCTAAACACAGAGAGCAAGAGAGAGAGAGAGAGAGAGAGAGAAAGAGAGAGCTTTCTGAACAAGTAAGTTTTGGCTCTCTAAAGCTTCTGAATGTACTCTGATACCACTAATTTATGGCTGACTTCCAATTACAGCACTTTGAAATCCAACTTTTTTTTTTTTACAATGAGAAATATTTTATCATATGTTGAGAATAATTACATTTAAGCGCTGTATATGCTAAAAGCTACCAGTTAATGATGTATCTAAAACATGCAGATTAGAGTCTGTCTCATAAAAACGTTATGCACATTCTATTCTACATTCATAAACCCAACATGTTCCTCATCTCTGGCTAAATGACTGAAATTAAAGATTAAACAAATATATTTGGGCTCTCCCACTGATTCACAAAATTGCCGTAATTCATGACTTTGAGCCATCCTCCAGCTGTCCCAGTGTGGAGAATCAGAATAATGCACAGGTGCTTCTCAAAGTTTTGATATGTGAGGGGCCAATTTAGGGACCCAATGTTGAACTGAGGGCCGCCAAAGGGGAGATGGGGGGGGGGGGGGGGGGGGGGGACACTGGTAAAAAAAATCCAATTTGTTATCATATTGATAACCAAGCTGCATCTCTGCAGCTTACATTTAGCAATAAATATATTCCTATAGATACCACTTAATACAGATTCATTCTTTCAAAGCAATGTATGGTTTTAACAGTTTTACAGTTATTATTAGATTTTCGCACTTTGAGAACCTATGGTGTGTAGACACTAGACGGGCCTCATCATCTCCGAGTAGATGGGATCATCAGTGATGGTGTGTAATGCATAAATGCCTTCAAATGCAGGACATGCATATTGGCAGCAAGTCCTCAAATAGGCCTACCTACACTGTATGCATTTGGGATAGAATAACAAGAAGCATTATAGCATTGTTATTCATAGGGATTTCCAGAGGATCCTTGAAAGATTGCATCAAATTATTTTTATATCCTACACAGTGCTGAGCACTCCGCTTCCAACATTCTATTCCATTGTTTCCAATGCAACCCCGCACACCAGTGCCGAACTCTTCCGTTGTCGATTGTGAATTACGATTGAAGTCTTTTTTGTTCATTGACATCCATTGTTAAAATTCCACAGACAACTGTACTAGGTTTGTTGCAAAATAGTTGCATTCAGAAGTGCTCCGCAATGCTGTCAGAGACGGCTTTACCTGGTTGCACAGTCCAGGCTCTGTGAAAGTGGCTTGGAAGGAGTAACGTTACGTTATCAGTATTATCCTGGTGGGCCAGACTCTTTCACTTTTGCTACACTTTGTGCAAAGTATCTGGAAACTCTCAATAGACATATTTTTACTTCATGGTAGATGGGCACTTTGTTCAAACCATTGGCTCTGCTTTCAGTTTGTTCACTAAGCCATTGCCTTCCTACGCAATTCTCTTTAAACAAACAAACAAACAAACAAACAAACAAACAAACAAAAAAAAAACATATTTTTGGGGCATTTTGGATTTAATTGGATAGGACAGTATAGAGGTGGACAGGAAGTGAGTGGGAGAGAGAGATGGGGGTAGGATCGGAAAATGACCTTGGGTCGGACTCGAATCCGGGTCCCCAGAGTAATGGTATGACGCTTTAGCTGACTAAGCCACGGCGCCCCCTCCTACACAATTCTGCTTGATTTTCATCTTTACTCCGTCTAGGATTCCGCCCATTGGCCTTGTTCTCTCAGGATGGATCCCATTCTAGCCAGTCAGCAAACTTTTAGAGTGCATCGCAAGAACGCAAAGCGCAAACCGTACAAGAGGCTAGTGTTAACAGACAAATTTGATAAAAACAGTAAGACCAAACTAATTTGATAAGAACAGTAAAATTACGTGTAAGAAAAAAGGAAAAGAAAAAGTACAAATACTCTTTTACTCGTGTACTCAGTGATGCTATGTTGCCTTTAAAAAGCACGCCGACTAGAAGGCTACTGTAGTGAAATGTAATATTGAGCAGAGATCCGTGGCGTTGCCAGCCAGGCTAAAAGGATATGAGGAGGAATGGAATTTGTTCAAGTGTTGAGCTGGAACAAGCTTTTGTCATATGAAAAGGCTACAAATGTTTTAATGTGATGGAGAAAAAAATATCTACTATCTCATTTAAAGGTCATCATTCCTGAGACACTGAAGAACAGATTAGATCTGGAACCAACTAGGCTACACTACTAAGACAGAACAGCAGCAGCAGTAGGCCTATGCTACACTGGGAACGGCAGGCACTCACGCAGCTTTAATCACGGGTAAAGATTTCCATTCCCACTGAGAAAAGTCATTAATGACTGGAGTCGTTGTTCTGCCCGTGGGAGCCTGGGACCAGTACAACCAGTGGTGCAGTTCTGAGACAGTGCTGGGGAGGAGGGAGGGAGGGAAGGCATAACATCTGGCTGTGGCCTCCTAAGGGCTGGGACATTAGGCTACTGGTAGTGCCTCCATACATGCTGTTCATTCATTGCAGGAGCTCCATTTGAGCTGGGCAGCAGGCAGCTCCAGTCATCTCATTTTAGCAGCTGATTGTATTTGATAAGTTACACACAGAGTGACTCTCTGTCTAAGATTACTGGTGCAATTTAACTCGGACATCAATGACAGGAGGA
This sequence comes from Sardinella longiceps, assembly GCA_027497455.2. NCBI lineage: Eukaryota > Metazoa > Chordata > Actinopteri > Clupeiformes > Clupeidae > Sardinella > Sardinella longiceps. The sequence goes on from JAODXP020000013.1 coordinate 6,733,669, forward strand.
ATCTGTGGGCTTGTGATCTGCTGGTGGGGTGGGGTGGAGTGGAGTGGGGTGGGGAGGGGGTTTTCCAGGTTTGATCATCTGCTAAAATGCTCAGCTGGTGCGAGAGGCATTGCTCAGAATCGGTGTCGCTAAATTATGCCTCGCTCAGAATCGGATTTTTAATTATTCTTCCCACCGCGTTCCATCAGTCAGGTTTGTCTTGTTCGGGTTCTTGTCTAATTAAAACCGAGGAAGAGACAGAAGCACCTTGAGTCACCCTGCTATAGCTGGGGCTGTGGCTGTTCCAGGAACAGTGCTGACTGAGTCGCCCATCACAGAGTTCATTTGGACTTAGCTTCTGTGCTTCAGTGTCCTGTCTTCCAAGGCCTGCAGCAGGGCACGGCTGGACAACAGCATTGTAACAGCTGACGGACTTTAATTTAAAATAGCTTGTAAAATGGTTTGACATGGTCCAAGATGTCACAAAGCGTGAAACCAAATTAAGAGGCGCACAAGTACGCAGAGGTATGCATAGAGGCGCCTTGAAGCTGAACGCTATGGAAGTCACAGGGCACAAAATTGAGCCTTTCACTTTGCCGATGCACAGAGGTTTCTGTGAAAGTCAAGACACGCTATATTTTTCAATGTGGGCAAATGTGTGGTTTTCTTTGCCTTGGATGGACACATACATACATACATATACACACACACACACACACACACACACACACACACACACACACACACACACACACACACACAGAGAGAGACATGCACATCCACACACACACATATATATAGACACTTCTCGTGGCAGCAGTCCTTGGGAAATCCGTCTTGTGAGCTCTTGACAGGAATATTAACCTCAATGTCATGGCTCAGATTCACTACATGCAGAGAAAATATGCCTTGTAAAAATTACGCCCTCGCCCATTTAAATAATAAATGACAGTCCCCTCTCGACCTCTCGGCTGGACTGCCGGGGGGAGGTGATGTATGGTGCCCTAGAGGGGACACATATAGCCCTCTGCGTCCAAATTGCATCAGCCCCCTGAGCTGATGAAAGGCTAAGCTGGAATGACCACGTCCTTTGACAACTTTAGCTAAAATAAGCTCTACGGTGGCACACAGTGAACCCTCTTTTCTTTTCACAAGTAGGCCTATTACAGACCACAATTCTGGGATGGAGAGAGAGAGAGAGAGAGAGAGAGAGAGAGAGAGAGAGAGAGGGAGAGAGGGATAGGGAAAGAGAGAGAGAGAGACAGAGAGATGATGTACACACGCAGGTTTTACAGGAGTCAGATGGCCAGCAAAGTATGCATACATACATAAATAAATAAATAAATAAATAAATAAATAAATAGATAACATCATGGCCGCTAACATGTTCACCTCCTCTACCCTTTGAGCGTCAGTGAAATGTTTCAGTAATCACTCATTACACTCCTCCATATTGAATTGCTGTTCCAATGTGCCTGCTTTGCATAGCGCGGGCCAATTAATCCTGGCCAGGCTCTGGACCTCTGAGAAGCTCTCTCTAATGCGATTAATGGGATTGGGAGCCAGGGCTGGGGGGGGGGGGGGGGTGTGTGTGTGTGTGTGTGTGTGTGTGTGTGTGTGTGGGAGCCGGGTGACCACGGGCCCGGCCTGCCAGTCTGAGACTAGCTTATCGCCACACTTCAAAACCCATCCACTGAGGTGCTGGGGAAAGTGCAGCTGCCTTTGAAGACGTCTGAACAAAATACACACACACTCACTCACACACTTTCACACTCACACTTACACTTACACACACTGAGGTGCCAGAGGGTCCATGGCCATTATGGTAGTGTGGGTAGGGAAAAGATAAAGCATATATAGGGAGTACATTGTGTGTGTGTGTGTGTGTGTGTGTGTGTGTGTGTGTGTGTGTGTGTGTGTGCGTGTATGTGTGTGGGTGTGGGTGTGTGTCAATGACTGTAAATATAAAGTCATTGGTGTGTGTGCACGCGCACACATATGGATCAATCTGTATGTGACTGTGAATAAGTAGTACATAATTATTTCTGTATGTAATGTACTTTTTTGTTTGTAATGTTTTTTTTATTCAATATGCTTGTCTTAGATAAACCCACACACTAATACATTCCTCTCAATATACTTGTCTTAGAATACATTCCTCCATGGTTTAATTCTCAATATTCTGTGTAGATTTGTGGCTGAAAGCTGGAAGGGTTTTTATAAAGTGTGTCTGCCCTGCATTGTACAAGACTGTGATAAACATAGAATTGGGTATAATATAGAATCCATCTCATCCCACCAGCAATCAATGTCATTGACTATGCAATCCAGACGGTCTTGTGGTGACCCTTTCATATTAAAATGTCGTCGGTAACGAGCGAGGCATTTCTTTAGCACAAAAAGATTAATCCTTCTCTTTATGCGGCCACAGCTTGTGATTACCTCCGGGACGTGCTGGGGCCCTCCCACTGTTCGGCTCGACCCATCCTTTATCGTGATGTGAAAACGGAGCCTGGAGAGCTAACCGTGGTCTGGCCTCCCCAGCCCTTCCCTCTCTCCCTCTCGCTCTCTGCAAAAACAATGTCAGCTGCTGCTCTGCTAGCTTAGGGCTCTTGGCTGCTTGGTTGGACAGTGTGGGTGAGTGAGAGAAACAGAGTGAGAGAAACAGAGAGAGAGAGAGTGACTGAGTGAGAGAGAGAGTGTGTGAGAGACCGCGAGAGAGAGAGAGTGAGTGAGAGAAACAGAGAGAGAGAGAGAGTGAGTGAGTGAGAGAGAGAGTGTGTGAGAGACCGCGAGAGAGAGAGAGTGAGTGAGAGAAACAGAGAGAGAGAGAGTGAGTGAGTGAGAGAGAGAGAGAGTGTGTGAGAGACAGCGAGAGAGAGAGAGAGACAGAGAGAGAGAGAGTAGAAGAGGAATACAAAAATCGGAAAGAGCAGCACATTGTACCAGATCCTGGTAAATCCAGTGAGTGATCCGGAAAAGGCTGGGTAATTTGAGGCAGTTGAGTCGGAGCCGGATTGGCGGCTGTTCATCCCGAGGTGGTGCTCCCCCCACCAAAGCCGCCTAACAAGGCTGGATTACCCTTATCAGGCATCGACTGCTTTCCCTCTGCCTGGATCAAGAGTTATTGCTTGGAGATGACTCTAATGGGCCGCGTGGTTTCACATTGTGTGTGCTGTCTTACTCTTGGGCTGGGGGAGGGTGTGTGTGGGTGTGTGTGTGTGGGGGGGGGAGCGCTGTCAATGCTGCAACAGCATGAGTGATGTGGAGGTTAGGTCTAATAGGACACATATACAATAATTAGTCTAACCATCTGATCGTTTTTTTTTTCCAAATGTGTCTTGTAGATATATTTTATGTCAAAGACTGTTAAATACGCCAATACAGCAATTTTTATTTGATTTTTTGGAGGGCTGCTTTCAACATCTGTAGGCCTACTGTAACTAAAATTTATGAGATGGGGCCAACATAATTTTATAATCTACCGGATTATGCTTTGCTATTGGAAGTACATGTTCTGCCCATCCTGGGGTGGCTTTTTCTGATCCGCATCCATCCACACATAATAAACTTTTTTTTATGTTTTCAACATTATCCAAAAAAACTCAAAGCCCCTCAGACTAGTTCATCAAAACATGCAGTCCTCCCCATTTTGTGGTGTAAAACTTGCTGCTGCACTCATCTCATTTATTTATTTATTTATTTATTTATTTATTTATTCATTTTAGTCTCATGGCCCAAGCACCTTTCAAGACATTTTCAGAGTCTCTTTGTGCGAGTGCCATCTCTATTAACTATGGCTCATAATTAAGAGGCAGAGGCAACTGAAGCATTCCATTAAGGAGTCATGCGCGTTGTTGCTGCCGCATTCCCGCTCCGCAGATCTAAAAGGGTCAATTACAAGATGCACACAGCGAGCGCTAGCTAGCCTACTCGCCATTAGCAGGCTGTAGCCATCTGCCTTATTGCCGGGTGCACACATGGGTCGTCATAAATTCCCTGTTTTTTTTTTTAGAGGAGTTACAATGCTGAGCTTGCTCTCCGTGCCATAAAATGTTGTTGTGAGAAATGGTGAGAAGTACACAGAAACATGCTGGCTGAAAATTGGCAGCGCACCTTAGCGCATTGACTTGACAAATAGGAGAATGTTAAGAGGCTAAGGTTTTTTTTCTTCTTCTTCTTCTTCTTCTTCTGCATTTGCTTAAGAGGGAAGTGTAGAAATATTTCATACACACAGTTTCAAAATAAAGAGCACAGGAGTTGTTTGTTTGCTCTAAATGTGGTGGACATCCAAAATGATAATGGCTGATATAATAATGGCACATGGCACAATTTACCACACAGAGAGACAAAATATTGCTGCCATTACACCAAACGATACAAAAAAATACAGTATCTCCTTCTCAATATCACAACTCTTGTTTAAGATGTCTGCCTTCCTTTAATTCAACATAATCCATTGTTTCAAATGCAAGTCGCAACTCAGGGAATTCGGGGAGTTTGAACAGAAAATAACCCAAGCGCGCGCGCACACACACACACACACACACACACACACACACACACACACACACACACACACACACACTGCTTACTTTCCCTGCTGGGCTGGTGTGTCAGACGCAGCAAGGTCGATCCACAGTTTGTTCATCAATGTGGGAGACCCTGAGAAGGACTAGGTGTGAATACTGAGGAGTAGGACGCTCAGATCTAAGGCAATATTCAGGTCTCAATCACACTCCACCACCCCCCACCCCACCCCAACCCCACCCCCCCATGGGAGCGGCACCGCCGCTGTGCTCCAGCCCAACTTAATTCATCCGATGCCGCCCACCGTGCTAAAGAGTTTAAAATAGGAAGAATTAGGGGGTCGATACTGTGATTAGCAGAGGCCTTGTAGCCATTGTGTGTTGTTGGCAATCTATTGTATCAATGCCAAGGCTCTTGGCTATCTAGAGCCCGTGGATAAATAAGAGGGAGCAGGACTTGGAGGATCTTAACAAGCCCTGCCATTAAAGACTCCACACCAGTGTATTTCCAAGTCTAGTTAACTGTAATTGAAGTATTTCTGAGACGCGCATTGCATGGATAACAGGGATTGTGTGTATGTGTGTGTGTGTGTGTGTGTGTGTGTGTGTGTGTGTGTGTGTGTGTGTGTGTGTGTGTGTGGGGTGGGGGGGGGGGGGGGGTGATGCTGGAATGTGACCAGCTCAGCTTTTCCAGATAGGCAGAGGCTGTTATGAGGCTAATGGGCAGAGAAGAAAGAGGTCGGATGGATGCAAAGTGGAAATGCTGTATATCCGGGATTAATACAGCACTGCCTCATCACCACTGTCATCATCATCATCAGCATCATCAGCACCATCATCACCATCGCCACCGTCGTCATCAGTGTGTGCGTTGGAGGTCATCTGGCAGCAGCAACGTTGCCCTGCCATCCACTTTGTGTGTGCCAAAAAAGAAATCAGTTCTTAATCCCCTTGTCCGCCCCGGCCGGCCCCTGCCACTGAGCTTTAAAACAAAAGCTATATGTAAATTGCTTTCCATTTCTCCAAAAGCTTTTCCTCTCATAATTATGGGTGTTTTGACAGGACAGACCCGGCTAAAAACTCAGCTGTCAGCTACGATGGTGCCGTCATGCCACTGTCAGTGCTTGAGAATTGTGTGTAGAATTTCTCCCAACCCCATTATTAAGGGACGTATTGGTGCAAGTCTTTGTCTTTAGAGGACCATGTTAACATTTAATTATGTCAAGATGAGGTCAATGATAAATGCACTGGGCTGACAACATAATGACCTCCAAGGGAGGAAGTGCCATAGTGTCACTTTTAAAAGCCTTAAAATACATACGTACCATGCTGATTTTTTAGGATAAAGCCTAGATTTGAATATAATCCAGAGGGCCCATCCCACCCCCATGCATTAGAGACCCACCCCTCCCAAGTAAAGTTACAAAGTGAAACCCAAAAAAAAAAAAAAGGAAAGGAAGTGGGTGGTGGAAAAAACAAACCCACTGGCGTTTAAGAGAGGTTAATCCCCTTTTAAGTCATGTGCCCCCTGTTTTCAACATCTAACTCTCTATCACTCTCTCTTACACTCTCTCTCTCTCTCTCTCTCTCTCTCTCTCTCTCTCTCTCTCTCTCTCTCTCTCTCTCCTTCTAACTCACTGAGACAGTGCTGGCTCTGACTGGCTGCTGCTGAAATTCATTACTGCGTTCCATTACACGGCGGCGCAGCCGAGCTGGACGGGGGATGAGAGGCCAATCAATACAGTCAGTATCTGCCGCTTCTAATCTCTGTCGCCTGTGTCAGGGCTGCTATCTGTAATAGATCTCTGGGATTAGAGAAATTCTTAAGACACTGCGCTGCCGCTGCCGCTGCCGCTGCCACCGCCGCCGCACCGCGCTCAAGGGCCAGCAGGGCTGGGGGCACGGAGCATAGGGGAGAGAGCGCCCATCCCATCCGGCGTGAGGGGAATGCTGGCGGGGGGTGGGGTGAGGGGGTTGGAGGTGTTGGCGAGGAGGGAGGGCGAGGCCGGTATAGGGGAGAGGGGATAAGCGTCGGGCCAGGAGAGCGCGAGTCCATGTAATTTCTCTAATCCTCGTGGCATTTATACTTCCACCGGCAGATAATGAAAATGAAAAATAAAATGAAAAACTTCCCAGCTGCAGGTTTTAATCTGTTGCATGCTTAACTTTTTTTTTTCCTCCTTCTTCTTCCTCTCTCTTTCTTTCATCTCCCTCTCTTTCTCTCTCTCTCTCTCTCTCTCTCTCTCTCTCTCTCTCTCTCTCTCTCTCTCTCTCTCTCTTCACACCCAGACAATTCCAGCTGACTCAGCGGAGGGAGGGGAGGGGAGGGGGGTGTGGTGTGGTGTGGTGTGGGGTGGTGGGCCATCTCCTTTTGAACAACGGTCACGGAAGGGCATCAGGAAATGCCTGCCATCCCCTCAGCCACACGCACGCAAGACTGCAGAATATTTTCCTACTGAACTTCCTGATGCTAAAGCTTATGTGTATGAGAGCTTTCTTTTTCTTTTTTTCATGACGTGTGATGATGATCATATATCATCTGCTCTCTATGCCACAGTAAACATCACACACAAAAGAGCAAACAAATGAGGGATAAGCTGGAACTCCGCAAACAGACAGACGGACAGACAGATAGATAGACAGACAGACAGACAGACGGACAGCTCTTTGTGAGTCATTCAATATGCAGCAGACACAATCAAAAAGTGAGAATGATTTTCAACAACACTACTGTATGTCTGTGAGGAAGAGGAGTGAAACAGGGCGGGGGCGGGCAGATTGGCTCTTTTTCAACTGGAATTCTGGGAGAACTGATTTGTCAACACGAGGGGAGAGGAGAGGAGGGGAGGAGGGGTGAGGAAGAGTTTGTTGAGTCGAGTTCACATCAGAGATTAGGGAGCGCAAATCTGGATTTTGGGCACAACATCACGCTGGTGTCAGATTAGATGACAGACCGGCTCAGCGGATGGCTGTGAAAATCAACGCACACACACACACTCGCGCACACACGCAAACACACACACACACACACTCTAAGGAGTAAACCTTCTGGCCTCAGACTAAACACTGGAAACACACCGATAATACAAGCCCTCACACACACACACACACACACACACACACACACACACACTTCCTCTCTCAACCTCCAGAGAGCAAAGTGTGTAACTCAGCCGACTAAGGAGACACAGAGACAAAAGGTTGAAAAGCTTTTTTTCAAAAAAAAAAAAAAAAAAAAATACAGAGTGGGAAACATCTCCACAGCCAGCATCACCAGGTTAGAGCGAAAGCTGCTTCAACAGCCCTCACCATCTTATGCTGTTGACATGAGGGCTCAGCCTTTCAGTTGAAGAAGTGGAAGAGAGGCTATGGACAGGTACACTATAGTTTACTATGACCAGGTCTCAAAACGCACCCGAGTACTCTTAAAAGAAAAACAACATGAAAAAGGAGCTCTTTGAATGGTGAACAAAGAGCGCAGCTGAGAGAACACAGCCCTCCTTGAGCTCCCCCATCCACTCAGGGATAAAAATGGACACTCAGGATTGGAAGGAACCTTTAAAGTGGTGCACAAACAATGGTGCCCATGCCACGGTACTATCATCATCAACATGAAAACAGGGACGCAAGAGATACAAGAGTGAGGGTAGTAAGCAGCATTGCAGAATTCATTACTGTAAGATCCAGCAAAGACAAGGGCAATAGTCAAGGACCAATATCCAAATCACCCATCAAAGTCAGTCTTCTGGTCACTAGGCCTAACTGGTGAAATCTCATCTACTACTACAAGTCCTTGTTCTGGTGTGTGGTGAGAAGTGCAGGTAATGTCCTCCAATGTTATTTGACAGGACTTTGAGTGACGAGCACAAAGGCGTCATTGTGCATAGGGAGTCGGTAGTTCCACACAGCCGTTGGCGTGGTCTAGCATCGCTCCCAGGCACCCACAGGCAGAAAAGCCTCTTCAGGACCACGGACAGCGCCCGCCGGTGTGTCAAACCCTCAGCATCAGGAGTGTGGTTATCAAAAGCAGCAGAGGAGGATTTAGCCAATCAAGCGTGGCAGGCTCCTCCTGAGCTGCTTCTGAGCGAGCAGAAGCTCCAAGCCCTGCAGGACACCCTTGGGCTCTCCCTTTCTTCCCGTCACCCAAGCCCTGCACGTCCGTACGCCACAAACTAGCCCAAAACAATCCACACCTAAAACAAACATCTCACTGGCCGTAACACCTGTCAGTGTGGTGGATTATTATTATTAAGCTGAATATGAGGTATTTGTAACCCTAGGTCTATACTGGATGCGTTAAGTTAAGTGTTAAGAGTCCATCAAAAAATACATTGAAATGAATGGTGAATAGAATTTAGAATGTTGGCTGTGCTGCCGTGTCTGGTGTAGCCATTGTTTAGAATGGAGGCTAATTGTCACGGCAGATAAGTCTTTGACTTAACGCATCCAGTGTAGCCTCCCTGTCATACTGGTCTTCATTGTGATTCCAGAATCAGCATGCAGCGCACCAAGCCCTGCTCCGTTCTGCCCTTTCCCATTTGGTTAGTGAAGTGGAAAAGGCGTTTCATTCGTTCCTGATTTATTTGAATTACTTAATCAATGTGGATATACAAAACAAATGCACAAGCTAAATAGAAAGCTAATAAAATATCTGAATGGAATGCACACTGGTCTTCAGGTCTTTCTCAGTATGACGCTGCATTTTTGTATTGCTTAGGGACTGCATATGAAAACAGTACAAAGCACTGACAAAACTACTTGGGAGTTTTTGACAGGGACATTGAGTTGGTAGAATGTCACCCCCTCATTCTCCCCCACCCAACCACCCCACCACCTCTGCACAAAGTATGCACCACAAGAAGCATGTCCAATCAGAAATAATTTACTTGGGAGAGAGGCTTAGCTTACACATGTTTGCCCAGGCAAACCAAATGACAAGTTTAAACCAATTAGTGCAGAAATAAGTTTGAGCATGCATGTGCTTCTGTTAATTACGAAATGAAGATGGGCCAAATTAGCATCTCCCTAATTGGACGGTGTCACTCACAGAGAGACAGAGAGAGAGTGAATTTCTGAATATTCATGGGGTGGTCTATTTCATGAAGCACAGTAGCAGCAACAAAGAGGAAAATTCACCACTGTGACCTCAAGACAAAAAAGAAGCATACTACACCTTTAAGCCCAACTAGTGTGACAAGCACTTGTACATATTTCAAGAGTGTAATAGGAATAATAAATAAATAAATGAATTCATAAAATATATATTAATAAATGAAATATATTAATAAATGAAACTAAATTAGAGGCAATTAAAATGTGGCGGACTTTGCACAAGTGCAGATTACGAGGGGTCCATCTCTTTGAGTGGGAGATTAGTCAGAAGCCCAATTGCTAGCGCGCAAATACAAAGCCCCTTCCACTTCATTCCCCGGCTCCGACACCAAGCAAACCTGTCCCTTTTTCCTAAAGCACATTCCAATTAACCTCAGCCTGCGCTAGGGTCATACGGCAGGCGCAGAATGCAACAGTCCAAAAAGTCATTTCCCTCAATTGACTCTATGCAGGGGAACGTCTCTGAAAACACACCACTGCCTTTAATGTTGATAGAGTGGGGGTGGGGGTGGGTGGGGTGCTCCCTCTTGCTGGGGGGAGATTTATGCACATATATCCCCAAGCCACTAAAAGAATTATAGATTGAGAGAAGGAGGAAAATACTTTAAACAAGCAGGCAAATTGCTTCTTGTGTATTTGCCTCATAATAGACAAGGGAGGTTAAAGGAATTTTTTTTCCCCCACAATTATTATTGTAGAATAACCTTCCCTCTCTCCATTCCACTCACGCAGTCTTTGATCAAAAAGAGTTTGATGTAAAATATATTTTAAAGTTGGGGCCTTTTTTTTTTTTTTTTTTTTTTTGTAAATAGAGGTGATTTAATTTTTGTCATTCAGATTAATCCCAATGGCTTTGCCCCTTCTCTCACCTGTAAATCAGAAGAGTGTCTATGTCTAAAGCAAAGCCTCCAGCCTTTGAAAATGAAGCGCTTGGCAAACAGCCCAAGGTCAACACTCAGATGTCTCATTGGCCTGAGAATAACTTCAAAGCAAAAAGGGGCGGATGAGGATGTATTCACAGATTCATCACTTTCCATGACAAGCACAAGGACTAAGCACACAGCACCTTGGCTTACATGGGAAGAGAAAAAAGCGCCTGGTGCTAAACATTGTTCATGTTTGAGACATGTTGTTGTTTCAGATGGCGTTTTCAGAGACAGACAGTGGGCCAGTGTTGCTAGTTGGTGAAATAGTGTGGAGACGGCAGGCTGCCATCTCTCATTCCCTCTCTGTGAGGATATGTCCTAATCCTGCTGCTCCCTCATGCTAGCCTAGCGTCTCTGACAGACACAGTCAGCGTGGAGGAAAGGCCAAGATCAGCTCAGCTCAGCTGTCCCAGGCAACAGGGCCGTCGCAACAGGACAGGCAAACCAGGCAGTTGCCTGGGGCCCCAAGCTGAAAGGGGCCCCCAAGAATGACTGTTTAATCATTAGTCATTTAGTTGAGGTGATTTTTCAATAAAATATGACTCTAGGCTTGACTAGAATATTTATAATTAGAATAGTTATATTAACGAAAGATGCTTGAAGATTATAACAATGTGGTTCGTGTACTAGTTGTTTATAAGAAGTGAAGGGCCACCATGTACTGCTTGCTTGGGGCCCCCTAAGTATCTTCTATCTGGTCCCAGGCAACAGAGCTCAGTTCAACACAGCAACCAAACCAGCAGAGTGCCAGCACACTTCTCCATGTGTCTGATTCACACACCAGCATCTTTGACACAGCTGTTTATTTGTTGTTTTTTCTTTGAGTCTGTTGTTCTTCTACTTCTTTAAATCATTGCCTATTCTTCCGACTCATTGGCACGTGAGTCAAGTCGAGTTGGCGAGGACACACTGGCTTTGAAGCTGTGCCCTTCAACTAAAGCAACCTCGGCGGCTGGTTAATTGTTCGCCGATCGTTAGCAGATGTTGTTGACACGGCGATGCCCTCGTGACAGGGCTCTGACAGGGCACAGGTCCAGGGCAGACAGACCAGAACAATGTAGAGGAGAAAAAGGTCTGACAGAGGACTTGTCCCCTCCAACCCCCCCACCCCCCCTCACACACACACACACACACACACACACACACACACACACACCTCCAACCCCCGCTCCAGCCTCTGCTCGCTCCCACCCTAGCCTCTCTGCCCTCGTGCATCCAGTAGCCTGTGGCTCTTTTGCTGTCGTGGCACAATGTGACTATCTGTGCCTGTGCAGCTGTCGAAATTCATTTTCTACGGCTGCCGCTTGCCCAGGGTGCAGAACACTTCTCCCACTTTATTTTTGGTGGGTGGGGGTTGGGAAGGGGGGGCTTGGGGGGGTCTCTCCTGCAGAGCCTCTACGAGTGACGGTGTGTGACAAAATTAGGGGGTCTTGTGCGTGCGTGCGTGTGTGTGTGTGTGTGTGTGTGTGTGTGTGTGTCGTCCTTTGTTACATCCTGCACACCGTTGTGGTGTGCCAGTGGTATATCTCTTGGGCCACGTAGCACATTGTTTCAACGAGTCAACCACATGAAAATGAAATGCTGTGGATGAGGCACAAAAGAATAATGGAAGAATCTAGAAGCTTTCACCTCTTCCTTCACTGTCACCAGTCAAGAGTTTCCACTTTCTTTACATTTCATGCCTATGTATGTCATTTCCTGTTTTTGTTTATAATGTGTTTGTTTGTTTGTTTTCTCCAACCTCCCATCTCCACATGAACATGTTTAGTGAAAGGAAATAAAAATAGAGGAGACAACAAATATGGCCGTCGAAATCTCTTTTAGATCACACAGCATCTTTGAGGAGATGGAGAGAGTCCAAAAATGCGCCACACTTATTGTGTATACAGTTATTAGAATTAAATGACATAGAACCGTGGGTGCCCAAGATAAATTGACCGAGGAGAAGTGTTCTTTTTTTTTTCCCCTGGCAAACTTTTCAATCCTTTCCTCCCTTTCTCCTTTTGCCGGCGTTGAATGAAATAATCACGTAATGACATCCTGTCAGCCGCGGAGCACATTAATCTCGGCATAAACAGAGGTATCGACAGAGCCATTTTTAATGAGAGACAGCCAAAAGGAAGTGAGGCGGCAGTAATTGTTCTAATTTGGAGGGGGATCGATGGGTTTGGTGGGCGCACAAATCACACAGCCACATAAGCATTCAAAAAAGCAGTGCTGTCAGGGTTTGTGTTCGGAGCCCATCACGCCACAAACACCCACTCAACACTGTGGCTGCCACCGGGCGGGCGGACGGACGTCCCCTCCCATTCTGTCTCCCACATATCCTGTTTGTGCTGGATTACATGCCTAAATACACACAGAAAGGCATAAAACTAACATGTCAGACAGGCAGGAAGCTTGCTTAATGACTTTGAATTGGATTGCCGTCATGTATTTGCATAGTCTAGTAAAGCCTAGATTTAAGCTTGATTAACAAATGATTTCTTTAAAAACAAATCAATATGATGTCAGCCTTGTGTAAAAACAAAAAATAAAACGGACTTTTTCCATAGTTGCTCCATGTGGAGTGTCTAATGTGCTTGGTATTTGATGTGTTTTTTGGACATGCTTCATGTAAGTTTTTTATCCCTAGGCACACTGATTGCAAATTCTGCAAGGCACATATGGTGCTACATTAAAAATCTTGAAATAAATCCAAAGTTATAAAGCACTTTTGAGCCCCATTGCAGCAAAACAACTTAATGTCACTTGCTGATCCAAACACAGGTGCTTACAAAGCCCCAATTAGAATAAAGTGAGCCTTATAGATTTATTCAAATTAGTTTAGAAATCAAACCAAAGTAATAAGCTTACCAGGGCCACTGGATTTCTGTTTTTTTTTCAGCTGCCAAGATGTAGAAAGTTGATATATAAATTCATTCACATTTAATATGCCCTAGAAATGCAATGAGGAGCTAAACCTGCTTTGGGCCTGTGTTCCAGTCTACCTTAATCATGGTTTTTATGCGATGTGACATGCACTCTGAAAGGTGTGAGCTACGTATCTCCAGAGATCTGGAAAGCAATCAGTAGCTAATATGCTGACCTAGCTTTAATTAGCCTGCTATCAAACATGAAGTCAATGTAGCGCTTGTGTCTCCCCTTCCTAAATCAATTACTACACACATCTTTGGGGCTGTAGTCCCTGAAGAATCAAGCCTGGAACCATGAATTTAGCTTACCGTATGGTGATTGGAAACATGGATGCTCTGCCAGGGCCGTTTCATGGAACTTAGGGGGCCCCAAGCAAAAAGGACATGAGGGCCCTTCACCTCCCATAAACACCTACACTATATGAACGACATTGTTCAGCATCTTTCACTAATATAGTTATTTGTGTTGAACTAACAGTTGTCTAATTTCTAGCCTAAAGTCTTGTTGGTTACACTTTATGTGAAGGTACCGTCATAAGACTGACATGACACAGTCATTAACTATGTCATGACATTGTCATCATGAATCTGTCATAAACTTTATACACCTGTCATGACTTCTGTTATTAAGTGTCACCCGGTATTTATCATGGTTAGGATTAGGGTTAAGGTTAGGGTTAGGGTATGTCAGAAGTAATGATAGGTTTGTAAAGTTTATGATAGATTATGACAGATTCAAAAAAAAAAAAAAAACACCACCAACTAAACAATAAAATGATTAAACAGTCAATCTTGGGGGCCCCTTGCAGACTGGGGCCCCAGGCAATTGCCTGGTTTGCCTGTCCTTTTTGACGGCCTTGTGCTCTGCTCTGCTCTGCTCTGTGCCAGTGTGCACTGTAAGTCTAGAAACCTTGGTGACGACAGACATGGGCCTGGCTTAGGCCTTTTTTGTTTGTTTGTTTGTTTGTTTGTTTGTTTTTTCTCAGACACACACAATGAGGTAAACATAAATTCCGAGCTATCAAGGGCCACTTGACAGTATGATGAGAAGGAATTAGCTGGTTTAAGAGTGCCCATGGCACACAAGTTCAGTCCTTGGCAGCGCATCTGTCAGCCATCTGCACAGGGAGAAGGTGAGCGGACGCCTTTGCTGCTGCCGGGTTTAATGAGGTGTTTTTGAGTGCGCGGTCAACTAAACTGACTGTGCCCTGTCTAATATGCTGACTGCCAGAGTCATCGTTAGTAAGGTGAAGGCAGAGTGATCATAATTGTATGTGTGCTGGGAGAAGGTGGGACTTGACACTGCTTAAATGTGGCTCTTTTAATGCCAGTGGAACAAAATAAAAAAAAAAAAGTTCAAAAAGAAGAGAACATTTAGAGGAGAACAACATTGACAAAGTGCTCTCTCTCTCTCTCTCTCTCTCTCTCTCTCTCTCTCTCTCTCTCTCTATCACTCTCTCTGTTGTTTGGTAAAGAAAACCTAAGAATGTGTTTTCATTTGCTCTCAAACGCTTTGCCTTTAATTGCAAGATTTCAATTTGTATCACTGTTATTTGTCCTGGAAAAAGAGAGTATGTTATTGAATGCTCTTTGCTTTCAATCAAGGCTCGTTGTTGACTCGATTGCAGAGGCTGATCTGTACTGACCCGCTAATGGTCCGGACAACAAGAAAACAAACAGCTACAAGACAAGCGGGCAGAGGACATGGCAATGCTCAATTAAACCTGACACACACACACAGACACACACACAAAGAAAGCACAACGGCCAACAAAGACTCACTCAGTAGAGCCACTGGAGCGAAGGCCAGCCTGTGAAGACAAGGAGGAGGAGGAGGAGGAAGAGGAGGAAGAGGACTGCCTGAGACTGAGGGGGCCATCTAGAAGCTGAGGTAAGCCCGAGAGGTAGGGGAATGATGGCTGATTACAGCGCTGACAGTGGTCCACTCCCTCTCCACTCAGACGACCAGCAACTAACTCCCACAGAGGCGAGGCAAAGCAAAGCAGCATACCAATGCAGAGGCAGAGTCACCTGGGGGAAAGTGGAGGGATAGGCCACACAACAGCCCACCAAAGACAGAAAGAAAGAAAGAAAGAAAGAAAGAAAGAAAGAAAGAAAGGATGGAAGAAAAGACAGAAAGAAAGAAAGGATGGAAGAAAAGGAAAGAAAGAAAGAAAGAAAGAAAGAAAGATGAAAAGGATGGAAGAAAAGAAGGAATGATGTGGACATTCCCTCAGGCTGTTTGGAGGCACACACAAATTGGAGCCCTAGTGGTGCTAAACGTGAACAGTTCATTTAAGCAGAGCCAGGCTGCATATTTATCAGTTTTCAAAACTGAGAGTATGTGAGAATAATTACAGTCAAAGAGGTTGTGCTTTTTCCCTGTTGCAGATAAGACTGTCTGGAGCATTAAAGGATATCTCTCCATCTACAACATCATCCTACTGTGGAAGAGATGCTGCATGCGATTTGTGTTTGTAACCTCATGTTTCCGAGAGTTGCCGTACCAACACATTTTTATCTTTTTAGAGCCACAAACCGAGCTTGTTTTAAAGGAAAATCTCTCTATTAACAAAGTCTCACCCGTGTCTGTAAACAGTGCTGGGGTCAAGGCATGATTGGGCGTGTTACTAGCCCAGTATTCCTTTAACCTCAGGGTGCACCTGGGGGTGCTGGGTTGGCAGAGCAGCTCACGGCTGAAAAACACACAATACGAGATTTCATTAACCCCTGTCTGGCCTACAATTAAACTCCTAAATTGTGGTGTTGAACTCACGTGTGGATGATGGCAGCCCTTGGTCAGTGTCACTGACAACCGAGTCAGATGTGGATTAGGAAGAGATGGGGTTCATTTTCAAATCCTATTTTTGTTTTATTTTTTTATTTATTTTTTAACTGAGGAGAGTGTTAATTGAAGTAGGCTTTTAAATGTTAATCCTTTCTACTTAAAAGACGTCATTAAGACAAAATGTATTGTTTCCGCCCTCACTGGATTACATACAGTTTAACTTTGAGGTGCTTCAGAGAGCAGCGAATATGGTACAGCATATACTCACCCAGCTTTACTTAAAGGCTGCATGGGGCTCATTAGCCAAAAGCAAGGCAAGGCGAGGCAAAAGCAAGGCAAGAGAAGTGGTGCTGAAATAGTCCATTATTGATGACTAATCCTGACACAGTATTTGTGGATTAGCCCTACACCTCCACTCCACCGTATCACAGTGTCTTTTTGAACGCTGCACCGTAATACTTCAAAGTGGCTGGAATCCATCATTAGCCTGTCGTGATCCCGTAGAGGAAGGGACAAGACGATGGCTGATAGAGGAGGCACAGTATACTGTATAAGCAGGGAGGGACAGGGAGAAGCTATTAGAGGCCATATCTTTAGCTATATAACGACATAAAATCCACTTTTTTCTGTCTGCAAACTGCCATACCTTGAAATACCTGTGCATCTGCATCTGCATCTGCTACTGTATATAGGTCTACAGTATGCAAATCTGCAGTGTCACAATTGTAATTATTAATGTATTATTATTAAAGTCAATCAATTATAAACAACAACTAGTAAGTTACATATATATATATATATATATGGGCAATTCCAGCGTTATGGACGTGACATTTTCGTGCATTATTGATGAACAAAAGGCCAGATAACCTCCGCAAACCTAGCAGTATTTCACAATTTTTTTTCATATTCTTCTGCAAACTCCATGGCTGAATACAGGCAAACAGAAAAAATTAATATCATGATTTGCATCATAAGAATATGAGCCTTTCAATTTGCGTTATGGACGTGACGAAAAACGGACAAACTTTTGAGAGAGCCTAGTTTTTGCTGTGAAGTGTGTGAAATTTCTAGAGAAATGTAAATATTACTACATTCATACCAATCAGGACACCTCAGTAAAGACAGAGAAAGACTTAATTTCAAATGTAAATGTAAAAAAAGTTGGTTTTCATTGGGAGACATGGCGTTATGGATGGCGTTATGGATGTGACGTTATGGACGTGACGTCTGGAAAAACCCTCCAAAACGATACAAAACAATTGTGAACGGTGGATTTTAACCTGTAACAAGAGAAATAGTAATATAACAATGAAAAATAACTGATAGCATTGCAGCTTTGTGTGTGTTATCACCCACTTATGCCCATTATAAGCCCCTCCATAGACTTACATTATAGCTGAATAGGGTAAAAATTTTAACAAACAGATATCCTTTCGAAACTTGCTCAGTTGAATATTTACATCGAGACAATACTTTTTTGTATTGGAAGTTTTCTGAAAAAGTTTTCTGAAAGAATTTGTATGTCCATGTAGGTGAGACTTAAAGTTTTAAGGTGAGGTTTACTTTTTCGTGGAATTGCCCATATATATATATATATATATATAAACATTCAAACAGTTCCCTTTCCTCCACTAAGAGTCAAGCAAGCTGGCATGATGAATGAGGCTTGTAGGAGACCTGCGCTATGCCGTGCTTAACAGGTCATGCACACATAAAAGCTATACATTGTAGTCATACATCGTAATACATTTGACAGGTCCCAGGTAGGGCCAGACTGTAGCACCATCAGTCACACTATGGCATAAATATATGTCTGCATACTGTATAGTGTATATGTGTACAGGGGTGTTAAAGGTAGGGTACACAAGATGCTTTCCTGCAACACTTTTTTACTATAGCTTAACATGACTTTCACACCTAGATTGCAACCAATGAATTAAATGCTCCAACACACACACACACACACACACACACACACACACACACACACACACACACACACACACACACACACACACTCACATAATATACAATTAAGTAATCACCTGAGGAACCAACAGGACAGAAAAAACACAGTCAAATCATTTTAAGCAACCAGTCAAAATAGTAGCTTTGTGAAATGTCAATATTCAACCCAACTGCTGTTTGTCCTCTCCCCCACCAACCCATTTGTTCCTGTACTCTGTGGGTCTCTGGGATTGGACTTCTGAATTATGTTTTTCCAAAATGCCTATCTTGCTCAAATCATTTTTCTGGGATCTACAACCCTACCTTTAAATCTGAAGCTGCACTATGAATCACACAAAGAGCCTACTACTGTATAGTCATATTTACCAACTGTTCTAGTTACAAAATTACAACAATACTAGTTCTTGGAAAAAAAATAAATAACTGAAAATATAAATCTGCCAAAGCAGATTGCACCAATTTTAGAGTCGATATTGCCTTGCAAAACCCCAAGGTTTCATTAGAACTGCAAACCCCAGGGGGCTTCCTAATCTCATGGTCATCATGGGGTATTTATCAATGTGTTTGTTTATTTATTTATTTATTTATATATTTACTCATTTCTTTATTTAATTCCCTGTGCCATACAGCCAACGGATCTAACATGGGATGGAGAGGTTTAAGTCAACCACCCGTCCCGTAGGCCAACTCTAACCTTTACTGCACCACTACATCTTGATGGATGGCCATTGTCATTGCAGGATACAGGACAGGACGTAACTCTGTGTTCTGTAGTCATCCTAAAAAAGGATTCAAATGTGATTATATTTGTATTGGACAATTTTTTGGATGAAAAGTGTTGAAAAATAAACCAAAAATTTATCTAAGTAGGTAGGATAATAATCACCACCACTCCACTAGGGCCCAGAGCAGAAATTCACCCTTCAGCATTACTGCACATTTCAGTTGTTTGTGTCTGTGATGTAAATAACAAATTGTTCCACTCAAGTCTTTTAATTGGACAAGAAGCTCTTGCTGCGCCTGTTATCACATCCTCAAACAACCTCTAGATTGGAAGTGCTGCGTTGTTGTTATTCTCACACTTGTCTACATGATGGGTCTGTGAGAGTGCCCATGTGGGCGCAGCCATCTGGGAGGCTGAGAGGATTTTTTTTTTTTGCCTTCGTCTTCTTCCTCTTCTTAATTCTCCATTTACTCTTTACTCTCTCCTACCCTGTTATTTCCCTTATACTTCATGCTACAGACTTGCTTGCATTAGCCCTAGTGCTGTTTTACTTTCTTTCTTCGTCCCTTGGCTGTTTGTTGCTCTGGTCTTCTCATTCAGCCGTTACTCACCCTTAATTATGTCAACAGTCCCTGGTGCTACAGAATGTGTGTGTGTGTGTGTGTGTGCGTGTGTGTGCGTGTGTGTGTGTATGTGTGTGTGTGTGTGTGTGTGTGTGTGTGTGTGTGTGTGTGTGTGTGTGTGTGTGTGTGCGCCCGTCCATCTCTGAAGTCCTGTGCTCAATCTGTGGCACTTAAGTGATCCTCTTCTCCCCATTAAGCCCAATGACAGTGATTCATCGTTATGAAAATTACCCGTTCCTGCTCTTCAAACTCGGGCCACGCTTCACTTTCCCCATAATCTACTGTCCTTGGGTTAAGAAATGAAACAAGGGGATGCAAAAAAAAAAAAAAAAAATCCTGACAGAATCGGCAACACTCCCATGCAAGAATTATTCAAGGCTTATTTGCGAGCTGTGATAAGGCCTAGTAGCGATGCCATTTCTTGCCCCCCAAACTTGCTTGGAGTGCTAGAGAAATGCCTTTAAGCGGGAACTGACGTGATCGATGATGCAGTGCACCCTAGAGGATATTACTATTTTTCTTTACTCCTGACCGGGTCCCGAAAAACACGCACAGCATAAACACCAACAGAGTGGCATCCGTCTAGGTTTGCTTGTTTTTACGCACCCTGACTCCACAGTTTCCCCTTCCGTTTTCTCTCTCTCTCTCTCTCTCTCTTTCTCTCTCTTCCTACTGAGAAGCCAAGAGTTTACTATGGGCTTTAGACACTGACAAGGCTACATTCATCATGTAATAAACTAATGCAAGCTGCTGCACAACACTGCTAAATGGAAGCCGTCCCTGCAACCCACAGATTGGAAAAGAGCTGCTGTTGTGTGAACCTACGCTTGACTGCCAGCAATTTGGATTGCAAATCCTGGTAATGTTTTACTATTAGGCAGCCATATCTGTGTGTGTGTGTGTGTGTGTGTGTGTGTGTGTGTGTGTGTGTGTGTGTGACAAACCTTCTTCTCTGACTGCTTTTATACCAAACTAGCTCTGAAAGCATCTAAATATTATCTACAAATGCTCTTTCAGCAGTGGGAAAGGAAGTAGATCTATTTCACTTAGGCTTATATTTTCTCTCTGCGTGGCGGTAGGCTATACATGACAGGACAACCCACTGATGGAACCAAATCAGATAAAAAGACAAAAAAAAAAAAATGAAAACACTGAAAACACATCATATCTGACAGAAGATCATGAGCAAACACACAAGGTTATCATTGTTTTTTTTTTCATCTTCAACTTGGTGTTTTTAATCTCTACAAGCTTTGATCATTTCTCTCATTCAAAGAAGAGATGAGGTATTGGGTAAATACACTCCTGCCACCTATTGGTCAAAATGAAAAACACAACCATATATGCTACTCTGAAAGCACAATCGTCTTTTATTCTCCAAGGAATAAACAATCTGCATTGTAGATACTTGCATTAAAGGTCCAGTGCATGTGGATAGGAGTACAGTGTGACTGAAAACTGGAAATCATAACATTTTATCATTTTTACTTAATCATGGTTAAAAAAATACCGGTATCTCTTTCCAGTGAAATTATGATATATATGAAATGATGATATATTCATGGTCCAGATAAAAGGCGATAAAATCATTCTTCTTTCAAAGTCCCTTAATAGAAAGTGCTAATGTAGAATTAAATTCATACAGAGACCACACTAAGGAGGAAGGTGCTTAGAAAAGCAATGAAATTCGCAGGACAATTAATGTGCAGTTTGTTGAGCATGAATCAATGATGTCTTTCTTGCTATTTTGTGAAGCATGAAGCAGTCCCTCACAGATCATCAAGGTGAAAGTTCGCTAAGTTTGCGGCATCAGACCACGCAGCATGCCGGGCCCCGTCCATCTCCGAGGCCACCTCGTTGCCAGCTGTGAGATTATGGTTGGTCCCCCCGATGGTGGCATTGCATTCTGGACACTTCCGGCTTACCATGGCTCCCCCACAGTCCCCAATGGCATAAACATGCCCATTAGGGCACTTGTACCAATGCCCCTGCGGCAGACCCATGGCTTGGACGATCATCACCTTCTCCTGGTCGGTGATCCCCAGCCCTGTGCGTGGCAGTCTGGAGTCCAGGTCAGCTAGCGCCTGCTTGGCCCAGTGCTCGTCCTCCTCGGTGAACGGCTTGGTGTCCTCCAGCACCTGTCTGAGGGCTTTCACTTCCCGGTTCACCTGGACGCCCAGCAGCAGCATGGTCATATCGGTCTTCCCACAGCGGCTGTTGAGCTCGGCCAGGTAAGAGAGCCTCTGCATCTCACGCTCCAGATCCCACACCTGCTGCTCGGAGAAGCGCTGGCCTGAGTCCTCCACGAAGCGGATGCATTTGCCCAGGCGTGCGGAGAAGATCTTTTGGTTTGCGTCGGACATCTGCTCCTCGGCGGTCTTCTTCAGCTCGCCCATGCGCTCCAGGAACGTGATGAGGTTCTCCTGGTGGCACAGCATCCGCAGCGAGAGCCCCGACTTCTCCAGTCGCTCTCGGATGCGATCAAACTCCTTCGGCAGGAAATCCTTCAAGTGCCGCTGGTGGCTCAGGACGCTTTGGAGAGCTCTCTGCTTTTGCTTGATCACCTCCCGATTCCCGCTGATCTTCTCTTTGACCTGCTCGATCTGAGCCAGGCTGCGGTTGATGTGGGCACCGTAGCGCAGGTTCCTGCGGATGGGTGCCCGGCACTTTGGGCACTCCTTCAGCTTGATGACCAGCTGGTCCAGGCCCGCCTTCTGGTCCTCGTCCTGCGCCATATAGGTGTCCATGGCGGTGACCTCAAACAGGTGCCTGCAGTGCTCCAGCTGGATGAAGCGGGCGTCGGGCTCGTCCTCCGTCCCGAAGAAGATCTCGGACACCTCCTCGTGGTTGCACTCGCGGCACTTGTTGGGACACGGGTCACCGCAGAGGCCGATGCAAGGGTGACCGCACGGCAGACGTTTCTCACAGGGCTGGTCACAGGGCGGGCGATCGCAGGGCTCGTTGCAGAGCTTGCTGCAGCGCTGGTGCGGACACTGCCAAGCGCACGGCTCGGTGCAGGGGGCGCATGGCTGGCCGCAGGTTTTCTTGCACATGCTGTGGACGCAGCGGTTCTGGCAGGGTCGATTACAGGGCGGGCAGTCGCGAGTGCACGGCTCACCGCACATGTGCGAACACACCAGGATATGCTGACACTTCTGCTTGCACGAGCGATGGAGACGTCCGCGTTTGCACCCGTGGCACGTGCCCGAGCAAGGGTGCCCGCACTTCAGCACAGTAGCGCACTTGGTCAGGCAAGGAGGCTCCTCGGGTTCCTTCAGCTGATAACATCGCACCTCCTGGGTGTGGCCGCACTTGAGGGTCATGCTGGCCGTCTCCATGCAGCGGATAGTGCACAGATCCCCGCACACGCTCTGGCACCCGTGCCCGCACCCGAGGGCTTTCTCACAGGGCATCTGGCAGATGAAGCTCCAGGCGTCCTGGTGGCAGGGCACCATCTGCTTGTGTTTGCAAACAGGGATGACTTTCTCCACGGGCACCATGCAGTCGCCACACTCCTGGTGGCAGCGGCGTTTGCAGCGATGTCCGAGCTCGCACAGGACGCGGGGGCAGGGCTTTTGGCAGCGGAACTCCTTGTGCTCGGCGTCATATGGGTGACAGGCGCGTGTGCACACGTGGCCGCACTCCAGCCGGAACTCGCACGACTGGCTGCAGCCGCCCTCGGGGACGGCTTTGAAGTCGTCCGCTGATGTCACCAGCGTGCGGCGCTCCGGGTGGTTCTGACAGCTAAGCGCCAGGGCTCGGCCCACCTGCCCGTGCTCGCGTAGGACGTGCAGTATGGCGCTCCACAGCTTAACCCGACTCAACATCTCCATGTTCCCGATGCAGAACAGGCCGCGTTTGGCACGAGACAGCGCCACGCACACACGGTTAGCGATCTGCAGGAAACCCACGCGGCCCTCGCGGTTGCTCCGCACCAGCGACAGGATGACGATGTCGTTCTCCTCTCCCTGGTACTTGTCCACCACGTGAACTTTGACCCCGGCGTACTCCTTGGAGGGCATGAGGCGCCGCAGGCAGTGCAGCTGGCCCGTGTAGGTGGTGAGGATGGTGATCTGGGACGGCTGGTAGTCCTGGTGCAGCAGATAGCGGCACAGCGCCACCACGAAATTGGCCTCGTGGAGATTCTGGTGGCTGCGGTTGTCCTTGATCTCCTCCTCTGGCGACTGGTGCTCCAGGAAGAAGAGGTTGCTGAGAACCCCCTGTGGAAGTAATGAAGGGAGACGAAGAGCAATCAAAAAGGGATATATATTTATATTCGCCTAGGATTTGTCCGTCCATGAAGACGTCATATTGGCAGTGGCTCTCTGCATTGCAGATGTCTAGTGCTGCACTGGAAATGTCAGTGTAATATCAGGAGGGTTTTAAAACTCCTCCAGTCGTATGAAATCTGACTGACTTCAGGCATCAGGCAGCACGGTACATCTTACATCGGAAGTGTGTGTACCTGCTGCTGATCCCCGATGAGTATAAGGTTCCGGGAAGGACCTGATGAGGGTGGTGATGGTGTGTGTGTGTGTGTGTTTGTGTGTGTGTGTGTGTCTATGTGTAAGTGTGTACCAGCTGTCGTATGAAATCTGACTTCAGGCGTCAGGCCGCACGGTACGTCTTACGGAAGCCTACCAACCTTAACGTTCTCATAATCCAGCACCGAAGGGTGATTCTCCAGCTCCGAGTAGATATGCGGGGTGAGGAGACGGGCAATCTCTGGCCGCATTCGATGCTGAAACATAAAACACACACAAATATCAACACAGCGGCGGTCAGAAAATCCATATGCTTTACGGTACATTAAAATATATATATGGAAACTGGTGTTGTTGTGGTGGTGGTGGTGGTGAGGGTTTGCTTGCAACAGAACAGAAGAAGAAATGAGATCCATTTTGCAGTGGCTGCAAACACAAATGAAAACTGCTCCCTAGTGCATTAAAGTCCAGTCTGACTCACCGTGGGATTGTGAGAAGAGGAAAAGGGTGAAAATGTGTGAGTGACCCTTTAACCCCTCCGACCTGATAGTTAAGTGTGTGTATGAAGCTGTATATGAGTGGCTTTCTTCTGTGTGTGTGTGTGTGTGTGTGTGTGTGTGTGTGTGTGTGTGTGTGTGTGTGTGTGTGTGTGTGTGAGAGTGAGAGAGTGAGAGAGAGAGCAAGAAAGAGAGAGAGAGAGAGAGAGAGAGAGAGACAGGGAGAGAAAGAGAGAGAAAACCTGTGAGTGTATCTGTTATGTGTGTGTGTGTGTGTGTGTGTGTGTGTGTGTGTGTGTGTGTGTGTGTGTGTGTGTGTGTGAGTGTGTGTGTGAGTGTGTGAGGTTAACACCTCGGACCTGATAGTTGAGGCGGACGTAGGGGAATTCAACCGTCAC
>JAODXP020000013.1:6763614-6863614 GCA_027497455.2 Sardinella longiceps
CACAGGACTATCTGTAAGCATCTCGTCTTATCTCCAGGCAATTTCACACCATCCAACCTCATGACGCTCACTCCCCCCACCCCGCACCCAAGCCCCCACCCCACCCCAGCCCACCCTACCCCGACCCCCCAGTAGACTCTTGAGGACCGTTTAAAAGCCGTTTGGTTGGGCCTGAGACTGGGGCTCATGTAACATGCATTGCTGCGTGGATGCTGTCAGCTGTGTGTTTTTCTACACTGCCTCAAGGTGAGAAATTCACAAGGCTGCTTAAATTTTAATCAAGACACAGTTCAGGAAAATAAATGATCAAATAAATGCAACACACACACACACACACACACACACACACACACACACACACACACACACACATAAGGCCTGCAAGAGGAACAGGAAGGGCAAGAATAAAAGTGGAGTAAATTAAAAAGGTGGTGAAAAAAAACCTCCTTGCCAGACATTTTTTTTTTTTTTAAACTAAGAATTCAGCAATTAGCACGCTGCTGCTGCTGCCGCTGCCGCTTGGAGAAAGAGGCAGTGACTATCATCAGATGGCTGAGAGCGAAAGCGCTGTGTATTAAACACTACACAGAGGCTTCTCACTTTCCAGAGTCTAGAACGTTCCAACCCTGGCTAATCACTTCAAAAACCACACGCGAGAAAAAGAACAGAAAGAAAGAAAAAGGAAAAGGGAAAAAAACAAAAAAAAACCCCGACGCTGAGCGGCAGGGTGACTCACCGGTTGCACACACAGGCTGTCCCAGTGCACCTCGGAGATGTACCTTTCCAGGAACTGCTCATGGATGACGCCACGCAGACAGCACTCCAGCTGGCCAGCCTGCCTTTTAATCAGCTGCTCCGCCTCAGACAGCTCCTTATGGATCTGAGGAAGAAGAAGCCCCCCCACACACACACACACTCACCCATTAATAAGAGATAAGAAAGACTGGCAGAAAACGAGAAGAGGAAGGGTGGTGGTGGTGGGGGGGGGGTGTTTGAGAGAGTTTTTGATTCACTGACTGACTGACTGAGGTTTCTGGGAAACGAGGGCCTTCGTGTCCCAAAGGCACGGCTGCTGTGGGATCTTCATAAACGCCAAAGAGAAAGTGATCAAATTTAAGTTCCCTCATCTCATCATTTAGCGATGATGGCGGTCAGACTTTAAAAAAAAAACGAATCTGAGTCCAGGCAAGGCCAGAGAGAGGCTTCAGAGGGCATATTACTACATTAAGGCCGGCAAGTGTTCACCAGCCAAAGATTATATGAACTCAATTCAGTAGACTCAGTTTGAGGGGCTGAAGATCTCAATTCCAGCAGCAGGGCTGACTCCTGAGCCAGGCAGTCAGGAGCCCAGGGGTGTGTGTGTGTGTGTGTGTGTGTGTGTGTGTGTGTGTATGTGTGTTGGGTGGGGGGCTAAAGTGTGTTGGCGTGGGGGCTGGGGGCTGGGGGTCCAGCGGTGCTCACCTCGAAGGTGGCACGGCGGAGATGCTGGGGAAGGTCACGGCGAAACTGGCTGGAGCGAGTCAGCTCCCTGAGGGCGAAGCGCTTCAGCACCTCGCTGTTACTCCGTCCTCCGACCCGCACGATGCCCTTTTCCAGGAACTTATGAATTCCTACAATGCACAGAGATTGAGAGAGAGAGAGAGAGAGAGAGAGAGAGAGAGAGAGAGAGAGAGAGAGAGAGAGAGAGAGACAGAGAGAGAGAGAGAGTGAGAAAGAAAGAGAGAGTGAGAGAGAAACAGAGGAGAGAGTGAGAAAGAAAGAGAGAGAGAGAAACAGAGAGAGTGAGAAAGAAAGAGAGAGAGAGAGAGAGAGAGAGAGAAACAGAGAGAGAGAGAAAAGAGAGAGAGAGAGTGAGAAAGAAAGAGAGAAAGAGAGAGTGAGAGAGAGAGAGTGAGAAAGAGAGATTGAGAGAGAGAGAGAGAGAGAGAGAGAGAGTGAGAGAGAGTGAGAAAGAAAGAGGGCAATGGTCAGCTGCGGAGACAGACTAACGGTAAATGTGAAGGTCAACAACGAAAGCTTGTCCGCCGAGCTGAAACAGATCCCACTTCAATTCTGCACTGCACACATTCACAGTTCAAGACGTATTCTCTATTTTTATTTTCCTCACCAATACGTCTTGCAGGGAAAACAGCCACTTTTTTACGAGCACTTTTTGGCCATTTTGCCTAAACTGTGATTGGCTCGTGAGGAGAGACAGGAAGTGTGTGGGAGAGACAAGATAGGGTGGGATTCTGAAACAGCCGCAGGTCGGAGTCAGACCTGAGGCCCCTGAGGGCATCTGGAAGTTTATGCCAGTGCACACACACACACACACACACACACACACACACACACACACACACACACACACACACACACACACACACACACACACACACTTTTTATGCAACCCATCTTGCAAGGAATGCATACTTTTTTTCCTAAGCAAAATGAGGCACTTTGCCCAGCAGCTGTTGAGCTGTGTCCCCAGACCACCGGAGAACAGTGGCATTCATTATCATAAATTAATCTACCCCGGCCACAGATCAAAGCGGGTCACCTACCTTCCAGGAACTGGTCCAGAGCGTGATTAGTGTAGCACACCACCAGCATGGGAGAACCGAGGCCCCAGGCGGCGTGATTATCCAGCAGGGCCTGGGCAATTTTCAGCCCCACGTGAGTCTTTCCTGGAGGGGCGGATAGAACAGAACACATTACATTCCACATTCCATCTCAGTAAGAATGCTGACTCAGCAGCAGAACACTTTCTACTCGGGAGTTCTGGAGAAATCTGAATCACAGGTGAAATTAGGTCTCAATAATTCTAACTTCTGTTCTAACATTGGCCATCATTTGAGTTCTAACTGTTCATTTTGGTATAATTGTTTGTTTGTTTGCTTGTTTGTTTATTTATTTATTCATTTTTTAATTTGTTTATTTGTGCTAACTACGTCAGTTGTTTGTTGTTATTTGCTAAATTATGTGTTCATTGATGCGGTTTGCCTCTGTGTGTTTGTATGGTTCTGTGAGTATGTGTGTGCGTGTGTGTGTATGCATGTGTATGTGTGTGTCTGTGTGTGTGTGTGTGCGTGCACTTCTGTGTATGTGTGCCTCTATGTGTGTGTGTGCGCACCTCTGTGTGTGTGTGTGTGTGCACATGTGTGTGTGTGTGCACATGTGAGTGTGTGTGTGTGTGTGTGTGTGTGTGTGTGTGTGTGTGTGTGTGTGTGTGTGTGTGTGTGTCACCTGTGCCTGGTGGTCCCTGGATGATGGCCAGCTCCTTGGTGAGGGCCAGTTTGAGGGCCCTAAGCTGGCTCTCGTCCAGCCCCAGCTGCTCCATGCTGGGCCAGGCATCCTCTCTCAGGGGGTTGAAGGGCTGCAGACGCTCCTTAAAGCCCTCAGCTGCGATGTTGGACAGATTGTACTGCCTCCCCTCCGTCATAAGGTAGGCAGGGGGGTGTACGTCTTGGTTGCATTCAACAATATACCTGCAAATATGTTTGCTGTAAACAGTCAATGAAGAAACCATTTGTACACCACACAGAGTTATGATCAAGATCAAAATAGCAATAATAGCATAATAATAATTTAATAACAAAGATTGCAATAGACATAGAAATTGAGCCATACAGTTCTAGTAATGAAGACATGGATTTTTAAGTAAGCAATAATAAACCATAAGAGGTCGGTGGTTATCCCGGTTTTACTCAGGTGTTGTTAGGCACGACGCGTAGTGGAGAATACGGTTGGAGCCTTGTTAAATTGTGAATTTACAATGCCATCGAACACAATTCAACCACTCACAATCAAAAAACAGATATATCAGTTTTACATTCATGTTTTCTAAACCCACCTCTGGAAAGGCAGCTCTTCCACTGGTTGCTCCTTAATAATAGATTAAATATAAAACATTACATATCGACACATGAAATCGAGCCATACAGTTTAGTAATGAAGGATGGTTATTATTATATTGAAAATAATCTAAAGGCTTGTGGAATGTGGTACATGTGAGAAATGAATGGTAATCTAAAACTTTTTTCATCCATTATTCTGTAACTAGACAGCAACTTATCATTCATAACTCATCTCAGTACAGCACCTTTATTTTACATAAAAAATATTGGTACGTACCGAAGGCCACTTAACATTTATCTGTTCTAAAATCCACATCAGTGCATCTCTATTATTTCATGTTTAAACCCACCTCTGGAAAGGCAGCTCTTCCACTGGTTGCTCCTTAAGGCCCTCTAGGACGTAGCGGTAGGCCTCAAAGTAGGCCGTGGTCTCCACCATCAGGAAGGAGTCGGTGGGCTGCACTTTGGCCAGCGCTGGGCGGCTGTCCCGGGAGAAGTTGAGGAGGACCTGTCCCATCTGGAGGTCCTCCACCTTCCGGTCAGAGACGGTGGCGAAGAGGAAGGTGTCAAAGTTGTCCATGGAGAGGCAGACGAGAGATCCGTAGATCAGCCGCTTGGAATTCTGCCAGCGGACAAACTACAAAAAAAAGAGACGAGGCCAGACCAGACCGGCAGGATATGAGTGTTAATAAAAGATGCATCAGCTCCAAACAATCCTCAATTCACAGCAGAGAAATCACACAATTCACAAAGACACGCTCAGGGGAATATGCCTCTCAGTCAGATAGACTGCGAAACAAAAACAACAAACTGACAAAAAAAAAAAAAAAATCAAAAAATGAAGTGATTTTGATCTTTTTAAAACAGCCCAGCTTTCAAAACAAGTGCAACAGTTTTTTTTTTTCTAATCTGATCTGACAGCATTGTTGTCCTTAAATGCACGTCTGGTATGCTCACCTGAAGGGGCCGCGGGTCAAACTGCACTTTGTAGGCGATACCCGTGGGGGTGCAGAGCGGCACGACCAGCCGGGTGTCGAAGTACACTCTGATGTCATCGAAACGCCTCTTCCTGATAGGTGTTCCGTTGAGCGACTGGTCCGCCTGACTCAGTAGCAGCTGTCGGATCCCCTCTCGAAGGGGCCGCACGAAATCCTCCCGCAGCAGACGGAAGTGTGTGTCCAGGTAGACGTGGGCGCTGGGGTAGCGCTGCGTTGTGATGTTCGGCCTGAGGAAGGGCTTCAGGTCCTGATGGAACTCCTCTGGCGTCGGGTAGATGGTCATGTTCCGGAAGTCCTCCTCCCCCGGGGGCGCGTCCTCGTCGGCAGCGAGGTAGGAGTAGTTGTCCGAGCGCAGCGTCCCCTCACGGGCCTTCTCCTGCAGGTGGCCCACCAGCTCCTGGACCTTGTCCAGACTCTCCTCCGTCTCCTGCAGGATGTCCAAGCCTGAGGCTCGCAGCAGGTTGATGGCCGGCTTCAGGAGAATCACCAGGGTGGACACCACACGGACGGAGCTGGCGGGGAAGATGCTGACCACGCTGTTGAGCAGGCTGATGATGGTGTCCACATCCTGTGGGTATCGCTCTCGGCGGGCTGGGAGGTAATCTGACATCATTCCCGTCACATAGCCTGGCAGTATCGTGCGGAAAAACCCTGAGTCTTTGATGGCGCCGGCCAAGTGCTGGACGATCTTGCGGTCGTGTTTGGACTGGAAGGCTTTGCATAAACACTCACAGAGGAGCTGCACGAGGTCGTGACCCATGGTCCTCTCCTCCAGCAGGAGCTGTAGGCCGGCGTGAGTGGACAGAGTAATGGCCACCTCAGAGGGTTCCTTCTCCATCAGCTCCTCCAAAAATTTGAGGCCAATTTTACGAACCTGAGGCGTACCATCCCTGCCACCACCTCTGCCCCCTGCCCCTCGGCCTCTGTTGCCATTTCCTCCTCCTCTTCCTCCTCCCCCTCTTCCTTCTCCTCCTCTTCCTCCTCCCCCTCTTTGTGCCTCGTCTCTTCGACCTCCTCTCTCACCCTGACCCTGACCCTGGGGCCTCCTGTTGTCCTCTTGGTGATCTCTGAATTCGCCAGCTCCCAATAAGACTCCTCCTCCTCCTCCACGCCCTCTTGCTCCTCCTCTTCCTGCCCCACCTCTTCCTCCACGACCTCCCCCTCCCCCTCCTCCTCCTCCCCCTCGTCCTGCTCCTCCACGGCCTCCCCTTCCCCGATTTGGGGCACCATTAGCGGGGGCTCTATTTCCTGGCTCTGCAAATGACAAGAGGAAAGAAATATGACTAGAGAATCCCCCACTACCACACTGGTTATCAAGCAGTATTCTCCCAGGTGCTTAAAGGAATATTACATGTACACCTTTTTATGAAATTGGGTTATTCACCGTCAGGGTAAAAGCATTTTGGTCTCGGAGCATGCTTTTTCCTAGTCCGGCAACCAAGATTTTAGCTTTAGCTTAGCATCTGCTGGAATGGAAGAGTTGCTACTTTACATTTCAGCACCTACTGTATGCTAAGCTAAAGCTACAAAAAATGCTAAAATTGAGGTTGCCAGACCAGGAAAATGCATGCACTGAGACCAAAATGTTTTTACCCACATATGTAACTCCAGGTAAGGGGGTGAATAATACAATTTCATTGATTCCTTTGACTACAGCAAAGTACTTAGTGCTGGCTGAAACACATGGAGCTAAGCACTTTTTTGGACTTAAGCATCTGGGAGAATACCGGCCTTAGTAAATAACTTTGGGGGCCCTACATGGGATGCTTGGCATTACCTCCTCTTTGTCCAGCGTTTGGTCTAGGTCTTCCTCTTCCCCCTCTGTGTGGGTTCTCCATGTTCGATATCTAAAGGCCCTCTTAGGATGTGCTTCCTGTACTGTTTCAACTATGAACACAAGATGGAGTGGAATAGTAATCTTATAGTTATTTTCAATTTAAAATGTCTGTATCAGTATTTTTTTTAATTATTTGGCTTCAAAGGAAGCATGCACCGCTAAGACAAAAGTAGGTTGCTGACAGAGACACCCTTTATTCACAGACCCAACAGGGCATAGGCATAGACAGCAATCCAATAATAAACTCAAGAGTTGGCAATGTGAAGATCAACTGGATGCACAGGAGGGTTGATCAAGTGTAAGCTCTTTTCTAGGTTCCCTTGTCTTTTTAGCCTGGCTTTGGCCATCCCCTTGGTCTACGCTGAGGGAAATTATTATTGAGTGGAGTTACGTAGGAAGGCAAAGCCAGGCTATCCTCTTTTATACCTGAACCTAGCCAGAATTTTTCTTTGTCACACTATGCTACCTGGCCAATCAGGTGATGAGTTTAGTTCATAAGAGTGTTTATATTGCTGGAATTCTTTGCATGTTCTTTCACAAAGATTATGCCTATACTTGTGAAAACTCTGTCTTTTACACATAAAATAATATTCATTACCGCCACCTCTGGTATGTTTCTAATAGCATTAGGGTGCTTTGTACTTTGTGCTTTTTAAATCAAGTTTTGAAGAGTCCAGGCTGCTGACACAGTCTGGTTCCATCCCCTGCTATAAAGTCCATTCTAAAACTCACTCATGAGTCATGACCCAACCTTACCTTGGTCATGCTCACTTTTCAGTATACCATTTAAAGTTGATGTGGACTGGAGCCTAATGACCTTACATTCTCTGCTTGCATGCACAGCACAGCCCTAACTCATTATGAAATTTGTTCATCATTGCGTAAGGCAACCTTCAATTTTGTTAAGTTCAAAAGAAAACTCACTACAGCTATGAACTGTGGAATAGAAGAGGTCTCACTAACTCTGTCCCCTCTTCTGCCAGGTGTGTGTGCCTCTCCTCCTCACACACCCCTCTTATCTGTCTCCCACTCACACATTCCATCTCCGTCCCTCTCTAGCGGTGTCTTTCAACCTCTAAAACTACAGTTCAACTTTTAAGAATATAATGGTGTTTCATACGAGTGCAGCTAGTTACATATAGTTAATAATATACATTGATTTATGACATAGCCTACATTTATGAATATTTACCACAGAAGACAACCTTCGACCTTGAAACGGTTAAAAGCTACAATGTTACAGATGGACCAAATCTGCCACCTGGTGGACATGTACCGGTAATGCTCCAGCCAGCATTCAACTCGGCCTAGCCTACTTTCATTTCCAAGCAACTGATGATTCATCAGGAAACCACAACAAGGTTCCTCTCTGAGACTATTTGACATCAGTACAGTGTGTATATGCTATACTGTAAGTAATGCAATTTTCGAAAATTCAACAGCAATCCTGTTTTATCATCGCTACTGAGCACGTCATGATAGGATAATAACAACCAGCCAGCTATGTGGGTTGTTATAGCACATGAGCTTGACTGTAGCTAAATTTATATAGCCTACATTCAAAATGACAGCCGACAAATACTATTTTCTCACACACCCTCGCAACGATTCCATTTCGACGGTCTATGTCAGCTACAAGATAATGAAAATACTGACTTTATCACTTCCTGATTCTTTGTCTTTGAACAACGACAATGCCCAAAATGAATGTGGATACATGATCCACTAGCATCACAATGAATTCCATTAAGGTATTTTCTTTACTTACCTTTTGGGCTAGTCACTTGCTATAGCTCGCTTCTCATGGTCTGACTGGTTATGCCAAGTTGGGATGTCCCCTGCATTAAGTACTGACTCTAGTTTCGTTTGTTAGACATCCTGATAGCTTGCTTTCGTTTTCGAGTTACAGTGTTTGGAGTGGTGTCATCAGAAAGGAAACCAATTAGGCTGCCCTCACATGAAAATAATGCACAGCTGAGTTGTATAAAGATAAGGAAGTAGATTTTAACTGGTGGAATAAAAAGAAAAACTTTCTCTGAAAGACTTTTGTTTCTGTTCATGTTTATTTACATGCCATTTTGACAAAATATTTCTCACTGGTCTGTCAAAACACTGAACCATTACAACACAATCAGAGGGCCAGGTAACCAGTCTGCCAAGGAGGTCATATAAATATGGCTTTATGCATGATAAAACAATAAAAAAGTTTACATTTCTGGTATCATAACATGTTTGTCATCATGGTATATTAACCAAGTGAGGAATTATGTTTGTTGTTGTGGTTGCAACAATTATTTATTGCAACAAAAGTGGAAAACATATTTGCCATGTCTTGTCCTCGTTCACCTCCCGTCTTGTTTACTTCACCACTGAATGTAAGAATAGCTCTACTTCCTCTTGTATCTGCAGTCAGGAAAAAAGAAAGAACATACATGTAAGACAAATATGCGCCAGACAGCACAAATGAACACATTTCAGTATTCTAATAGTAATCTCAAATATTATGATGGCAATCACCTGGTTTTGGATTTAAAACGTCCTCCTTTCTTTGTTGCAAGTCCCAGTCGCTTCTTATCTTCAAATGATGGCCTGATTGATTCAATAAATAAATAAATAAATAAATAAATAAACAACTACACACACAGCACAAACATTTGTTTTGTGTTCAAATAAGAGCAGAAACACTATTTTCCCACTCAATCATTACCTATGCTGACAGAACCATGTAACTCATACTTCAGACATGTAATTTACACCAGAGAATGAAATGACATAGTAGAAACTTACCCAGCTCTGTACTGCTTCAATGCCTTCTTGCTCGTGTTGGTCAGCTCCTTATCAAACACTGACTTCACTCCAGATTTGCTCTTCTTGGACACTGGGGTTGACATGGAAGAGAAAACAAACAGTTCCTTCACTCACTCATTAGTAGAGGGCTTTCTGTATTCCACAAGCATGGCCTTGATCTGATCTTATTTTACAGAACAAATATATAACTGTTGTGCATGCCAACATCCTGTTAGTAGTTTAATATGATTTTGAACTTTGGACATTGTCATTATATTGGCCAGTAATTGCCATTG
This sequence comes from Sardinella longiceps, assembly GCA_027497455.2. NCBI lineage: Eukaryota > Metazoa > Chordata > Actinopteri > Clupeiformes > Clupeidae > Sardinella > Sardinella longiceps. The sequence goes on from JAODXP020000013.1 coordinate 6,773,369, forward strand.
TGCCAAATACAAATGGCCACGCATGCGTGCGTGCGCCTGCACACACACACACACACACACACACACACACAGAGACATAAAGACAGACAGACAGACAGATCACATCAGTTGCACCTTTCTGGACAGGCTCGTCTTCTGGCATGGCCCGGGCTCGTTTGGGTCGGCGGTCGCGCTTAGCGGCCCTCTCAGCGTACATCTGTGACTTGATGATCTCAAACTGTGCTCGGTCTTCAGCCTGGGAGGCAGTGAGTAAGACATGGGAGGCACTGAATAAGACTTCATAAGATAAAAAAATTTAACTTCAAAAAGGACACTATCTAAAAAGATAAGAACAAAAAGACTTCACAAGGACACGATACCAAGGGCTTCAAACCAGGCTTTGTTTTGTTGGTTCCAAACACCATAGTGGGAAACCCATTTGAGATTTATACTTTTTAGTCCAAGACTTTTATTAATGAGAACATATTGCTTGAGTTTCATCACTGCTATGTGTAAGGTTTCAATGATATCTAAATCTTGTTGCAAGATGAACACATGGTTATACAAAACCTTAAAACAAAACTCCTCCCCGATAGCACTCCTTAGTGCCGAACAGTGCAAAAGAAAAACTCAAGGCCACGGTGACATCTCTTACCGTCATTTCCTTCTTCTTGCCATCTTTCAGGAACTGTGTCCGCTTCTTCTTTCCCCTCAGGGCCAAGTCAAAGTCCTGCAGCGCTTTATTCACTGAGCAGAGAGAGAGAGAGAGAGAGAGAGAGAGAGAGAGAGAGAGAGAGAGAGAGGAGAGTGAGGTTGGGCTGAGTTTTACCGCGTGGGACAGCAATATGGGTCACCCTGACTATTTAGAGAGGAGTAGAGAAGTGGAAAGTGAATGAGTTAGAGTAGGAAAGCAAGCGAGCAAGTGGAGCCACTGAGAGCAGACTGGAAGAGGAAAGGCCAGCTCCATGTCTGGACACCTCTACTGGTAGTGGCGAAGTGGTTAAGGAACCTGCCGTCCGTTTCCCAAAAGCAGAGTTGCTACCTGGGGGGTGGGACAGAGATGACTGGGTTCTCTTCTTCCTCACATCAAACAGCTGTCTGAAGCCTCTTCTTTTGATAAAGGGTGGGAGGGGTGACTGGGTTCACCCAGTGAAGTTGTAACTAGTTATAAACTAACATCTGTCCTACAGTTCTATTTCCATCCATTTGTGGAACCCCTGGCCGGTACTCACCGCGCTCATTCTTCCGCTCTTGGTGGGTCTGGAACCAGGTTCTGGGTGCCTCTTTCTCCTCAGCAGTCTGGGTCAGCTTCTTCTGGGCCGAGCTGATCTAGAGGGACACACAAAGCCACCGATCACGGTCAGCAATGGATTCATTATTTACATTTAGGGATAACGATCAAGCTACAACACAATAAAAATAAATGCCTACTGGGAGCGTCATTTGCTAATAGGAGAGCAAGTGCAAGAGTTGGGAAGTGCTAGATCAGTGATTCAAAGACAGCAGATGCACTATGTTGTTTTGGATTATGTTTTGTTCATGCTGTCGGAGTGGAGAGGGACAGGGAGGTGCAGGGCGGGGCATTACCTGTGCAATTGAGTGAGCCATTTCTCGCTCCTCCTTCTCCAGGCGCATGACGGCGTAGACGTCCTTCTCCAGCTTCTCAATCAGATCCCGGAATTTCAGGATCACCTCTGGGAAGAAAACAGGAGACATTCATATAATGCATCCTAATATCCTTCACCTCATGAATTCTGCCTAGGGATATACCGGTACTGACATCTATCCTGGCTAAAGTTCCAACCTGGCTCATTCAATCAAGCCCCCTAATCATTCATTCCCTCACTCTCCACCTCTAGCTGGTTTGTGGTGAGTGTTGTGTTAAACAAAATGTAATGTCATATTTACTTATATAGCATATTTTAAGAAATGCTTATTAATACTGAGTGACCATTTGACTTATAATATGGGTCTTCAGACTAATCTACAAATGTTGCCAAGTCAAACCCTACAGTTTAAAAACATTCACATCCTGCAAGGCTAGCGCCATCTTGTGTCTAAACTCAACATTGCAATGCAACATAGTACTGGTCAGTGTACTTTCCAAAAAGTTTGGTTTATTGACAGCAATAAATGCAGTCCATCAAAACCATGAACACGTAACAGCTATGCACCTGTAAATGTCAGACTAATAAATATCCAAAACAAATTCCATTTTAAATTCAGCAGACTAAATGTAATGCCTGTGCTCATCCATCAATAATAATAATAGTAATAGTAATAATGTTTTCCTCATAAAAATGTGCAAAAAAACTTCCCCAGCTGTGGCACAGTCACAGTGGTGGTGGGGGTTTACCTTGAGGAAGTACGCGGGCCTTTACAGCCGTTTTGGCCTTCTTAACGATCTCCTTCAGCATCTTCCTCTCTGTCTCGCCCACCAAGGACACGGAGCGCCCCACCTTGCCCGCACGCGCCGTTCGGCCCACTCTGTGCACGTAGTGCTTGACCGTGTTGGGCATTGTGAAGTTAATGACCTGTGGAGGGAAGCACAGGTGCTTGTTGCTGTGAAGGCCTCAAAGGGATGACAACATGACGGGGAAGTTTGATGGGAAAAAAAACCTCTGTCAAAGAGGTTTGTTGCTTTCTTGAAAACTCATACTGTATAGCCTTGGGGAAAGTCTGTCCTATTCAGACAGTCAAGCAATCAAAAAGCTTTCATTTTACTTGTGAGAAAGCAAAACGTATTTCAGGAATACTGATTTATTAAAGCAGGCGTGAGAAGCCTTTGGCTAAATCTACCAAACAACTAGCCAGGCTGAACACCAATAGACTTACAGTGTACACACCACCAACAGCAACGTAGTAAAAAAACTAACAGGTCAGGCCAAGATCATTTAATTTTTCAGTTTTACAATTATACATTATTCCTTCAGTGATGGTTTCACGGGACGATAATACTTGCTTATTGGCTGTGAACATCGTAAAGCAACACTGTTGCGGTTTTTTTTTTGGAGTAAAACTTGTCTAGCAACCAAAAAGCACAAAACCTTCCAAGCAGATGCCGCTTCTAGAATATGCTAGCTGTTAAAACATCTGAGGTGTCTGACTCTGAGGTATGCACTCAGACGTTGCTCAAGTTGCTCTCATCTACCTGACAGACCTGAATGTTCGGTATCACCGAACAGAATATATGGGTTTTGGACGTCTCTGAAGAACTTACTGTTTTGACACCTTCAATGTCCAGACCTCTGGCAGCTACGTCGGTAGCCACCAGGATATCAATCTGCTCATCTTTAAAGCGCCTGCAGAAAACAATAACACACCATAAATCTTCCATCTCTTAGGTCATGGTCATAGTCAGTTTATTAGCTTAGTCAAAGATTATTATTACTATTATAATTATTTAGAGTAAGAAAATCTTGACACACAAAAAAAAACGTACCTGAGACTCTCCAACCTCTGTGTCTGGGAGAGGTTCCCATGGAGCTCTCCCACTTTGAGGCCCATTAGGCCCAGAAGGATGTGCATGCGGTGGGCTTGCTTCTTGGTCTGGGTGAACAGCATCACGTGGTCCTGGAACGTCCTAGTCAGCAGGGCTACAGAGACAGAGAACAAAACAAAACATTTGCATTTCATCCCTGATAGACATAGTTCATGTAACCTATACAATAATAATTAACAGTACCTTTATAATTTGATGGTAATAATATCATCATCATAATAATAATAAGATGGTAATAATATAGAAACTACACTGAACATGAAACACAATATAAAGCTGGGTTACATGAAGCAGAAATCAGGTTAGTCTTCCAATATAAATTCATGTAGGGGAAAAAAATCCTAATCCTTTGTGATGTTCTAACCAAGACTCTTTCAACAAATGGTTTTTCAGTGTTTGCGGGTTTGGTCCTCCTCGGCTTGGCAAGCTTGACAAAATCCGTCCCTTGAGGGCAAGTAATTGGGGACCACTGAAGTATATCATTGTAAGCCTCAAGCTCTACCTGAATCTAAAGACAATTCTGTTTTGCAGTGGTGTTAAGCACCTACAGTCTACACAAATTAAGCCAACAGCAAAAAGAAGAGTGTGCAGTGACAGAAGAAAAAATGTTTCTAGGTGTATGGCAATTAGAAAGTTTACAGGCCTGTTTCGCCCTGGGGAGATGCTGTTAAACATCTGTGGTGTTGCCTACTGTAAATGCTAATCTGGTCTTAATAAAGTTTTATTACTGATGGAGAGAAATGTATGAGCAAAATAAAACCGTAAAAAGAAATCTGTGCAGGGGTCAAAGATTACTGAGAGGATCACATGAGAGATGTGCACAGACAGTAACAGAAAGATAACTAGAACTTTTATTGATGCTTTTAAATGTGTGAGTCAAATGTGATTTGGCAAAAGACCTTTTACAAATTTTAACAACAGAGAAATGACAAATAATGTTGATACGCTTGTGCCATAACCTACACTTTTATAAGACTGACACAACTTTTCAGTTGTGTCTCTGGTTGCATTTGTTCCTGTGTGAATGGAGTGTGCACACACACACACACACACACACACACACACACACACACAGTAGACTGTCCCTCTGGTTGCCAGGTATATGCCGAGTGACTGCTGAGGCAGCAGCAGCAGCATCGGTGATGGGTGCAGACGGAAATGCCACTGGGACAGTAATTTTAGCGAGAGAACATCTCAGAGGAGAGGACACGAGAGGACCTTAAATAACCAGCCAATGGTGAGGAAGAGAAAAGCGTTTCATGGCTGAGTACAGGTAAAGCACTTTTAGTTTTCAGCTGTACTGCATGCTCCTTAATTTAGGAAAAGTACAAGAGCTGCTCCATCTAGCATTTCAAAAAGTTCCTCTGTGGGAGATGCTTCAGTCTGACGTCACTAACAAATTACGGGCAGGAAGACAGACAGACAGAAGAGGAGAGTCTGCAAAAGCTGGGAACAAACCTCCCGATTTTCCCAGTCTTTTACGATTAGAACACAATTGAGTGAGCCAAACCTACATACAACTCAGTTATTCGCACAAATCAAACAAGTGAGTTGTCTGCATTTTAATGTCATAATTGGCATCATAGCAATCATAGAACAGACCAATAGATAAGATCACATCAAACATTCAGTCTTTTCCGATTAGAAGACTATTGAGTGAGCCAAACCTACAGACTCGATTTGGGACAACTCTTTTCTGAGCACAAACCTAACGACTTAGTCGTCAATATCATAACTAGCATTTTAGCGACCTTAGAGCAGACCAGTTAAGAGAATATCAAACTGCTTGATTCAGTCCAACTCAGTCGTAATTACGTCAACAATAGAAAGAATCGCATTGTTACAAATCTGTCCCCCAACTCCTGCTGCGACTGTACCCCACGACCTTGGATTACCCATGACTGGTCAAGACGTTCCATTGTATCAATCAAAAAGTGTTTCTCAAGGTCGAGAATGCTTCCACGGTAGCACACTCGCCTTGGAAGTCGTACACTTAAAAAAACGAGGTTCCATCAGTGCATCCTTGAAAAATCTATGAACAAAGGCCTCTGTCCTCGCTAGAATTTAGAAGGATGCTTGACTTCCAGCCTTCCAAGCAGGCTTCCTCGACTTCGAGAAACACTGAATATCTAGGTTAATAATCGGTAGGTGTGTTCCCAGCTTAAAAGCCAATAGCTAGCATTACTCACCTGCCACAATGGCCTCTCTGTCGCCTTCTCTTGCTGGCCGGATCCTCACAAACTCCTGCCGGAGGTAGGGCGCCACGTCTGTGTTACTGTTGACAAAGATCCTCACCGGCTGTTTCAGAGACACGGAGGCCAAGTCTTTCACCTGTGGAGACACACAGCAGAGCGTTAGCAAGGGTTCAGTCACAGAGGGGGGAAGAATACATGATGTCAGAACTGTGCAACAACTAGCCTATAATAACAACCACTCTTCCAAAGATAAAAGGAATTAAATATGATTAAATACGTCTCAAAGCACAGGAGAATTGGGAAAAGTAGCCAAACTAACTTTGGGCACAAAATTTCTATATAGTCTAGAATGTTCTGTTTCACTTTAAAAAAAAAAAAAAAAAAAAGCCTACACCACATTGTGAGAGCACTTTTTTAGAACCAGATGCAAAGACTTGGTCAAGCTTCTGGAGCAGTCAATGGACAGGTTTAATCTTAAAGGAGAAAATCCAAGGTTCCCTTCTGAAATTCCATCAGCCTTCTCTAACTAACACAGAACAACTTTAGTTTCTGTTGGCAGTTCAAAAAGCTGGGAATTGCATCCCCACCCCACTGACACTTCTAGGCCTTTCTAGGCCATTTGGAAGGCACTTTGCATAGTCAAATATCATGCTTTCAGCAATAAGGGAAACACATGAACTTCTTATTGAGTCGCTCTAGATCCAGGAACTGTATACATACTGTATGATGCATATTGTATAAGCTAATAAACTAACACAAATATATACTTATAAGAAATACACAAATGACGTATAAAGTATGTATTTTAGAGCAGGAAAACAGCAAAGTTAATCCTCCATCAATTGGAGGAGACTGGATAAGCTAGTAGCTCAAGTGACACACTCAGACACCTTGGCAACCCAAGTTACTTCAACACACATAAATTAATAAATTCTGTACCGTTTGTTCTGTATCTCTTGACCAAAAGATCTACATAAATCTCCATGCTCAAATCTCACTCCCCACATGAAAATACCCACATATTTACAAATTCATAACAAATTCAAATGTGGCATCTGTCGGCAGCATCCATCTTGGCACCACAATGCCATTTAAATGCAAGCACGTCCTCTATGGCATCATGGAAACAACTGCTCCCTGACTGAAGGGCCAAAAACAACAGACTAACAGGCTTTCCTGAGCCTTTGTTTCAATTCCTTTAATCCCAGTGAAAACCAAGACTTGGATACTGTATTTTTATCACCATGCGAGAAGACTCAAAACTCTACACAATCTAACATTTTAATCAATGCATACTGTTATTGAAAGGTGCGAAGTTTGAAGGGCACTTTTGCTGTTATTTAGAGGACTAAATGATAGACTGGGTGATTCCCATGTGTCTTGATCAGAACATGGCACAAATTCAAAAACAGGGCAGAAAAGGGTCCGTGGGACTTTCAAAAGCGATCAGAGGAAACGTTAAAGTGTTACCAAGGAATGGCACCTGTACTTTGTTGTTTTGGTTTTTTTACTTTCTCACTTCAATTGTACATTTAGTGGTGAAATAATGTATTTATGATATGTAACTTCATCCCAACTACAAACCTCTTCACTCATGGTGGCAGAGAAGAGCATAGTCTGCCTCTGGTAGGAGCACATCCGAATGATCTCCTTCATCTGCTCCTCAAAGTACTCGTCCAGCATCCTGATGGACACAAGCACACAAACAGGAGGGAGGAGACACGTCAGCCAAGCTCAGACACTCACAAGCTACACATTACAACAGTGGGCCAAACCACCATTAGTTATGTTTAGGAAATGACGAGTTGTAGATCTAAGTATCTAATCACATTTTTTTAGGTTGTCAAGCATTCCTCTTAATCTTCTTAGTCTTTGTACAATTCAGGGATATGATTGGCCAAGGGCAAAAGAGCAGGAAAATATACAGCCCATAGCGAGAATCAGCAAAATTGCAAAAAAAAAAGTGTCCCAAATTACCATACTTCACCCTACTGACCCATTACCTGTAGATGTAGGCCTACATACAAAATACAGTTTAACCTGCCTTCACCTCTGTTTAATTAATCTGCATGATTTTACGAGGGTCATATTTTTAGGTCTGAAAATCAGGAAATTCAGATTTTTCAGGAAGAATCACATCTGTGGCAATTGGTCGACTCAGTGTGGATTAACTCTATTGGTCACTTTCTTTTTTTTATTTTATTTGAAAGCTCAAAAAAATACTGTAGGTACGGAATGGGAGACACGTCAGTCACGTCTGCTCATCTGATCTGATGCGAATGGCCCCTGTCCTGTGGACGATGTCCTATTCTCAGTGCCCGCCACTTAAATAATTCATCCTGCTCTGGACACCGCAGCCCGACTTGGTGACTCAGCACCTGGGCGAGAAGTAACCAAAGCCCCACAGATTAAAAGCTCAACAGAGACGGTGGGGGCAAGAGTCAGATCGGGTAGCCATTTCCCGATACGCTCGCATCCCGATCGCACACTGCTATGAGTCTGACCTGTCAGCTTCGTCAAGGATGAGGATCTCGATCTGGCTGAGCTCAAACGAGGGCGTGTTGTGCAAGTGGTCGATCAAACGGCCCGGCGTGGCGATGAGGATGTCAGGACCCGCACGCAGTGCTGCCTCCTGGGTCTTCAGGTCCAGACCACCTGACACACAGAGAGTGGGAAATAATATTAATGTTAATAATAATTAATAATAAACTAATAATAATTGTTTTTCCAAGATGCAGCAGTTTATATGACTACAATCAATCAGGATATTACAAAAGGCAAAAGCAAACATCAAAGTCAAAGACTTTGTACTTTTCATTTCTGGCAGCTTTTCTGTCAAGATTTTTTGCTTTAAAATATAAATTTGTTTTTTTTGCTTTAAAATATAAATTATGTTCACAGAGTGACCAAAAAGTGACGAAAATATCTCTGAAATGTAGACAAAGAGGACAATGACAAGAGGGGAAAGAAACCAAAGAATCTGATTACTGCTAATGACAAATAAATTAAATCAAATGTTCTGGCAAATTATTCAAGCTCTCAAAAGACAACAACAATATTTCTCCAGGGTGTCATCTGTGGCATGTGTCAGCCTGTTAAATTGTCAGTCTCTCGCTTTGCCTCATTGGCTAGCTGGATGGATGGTCGCTTACCCACTGCAAGGCAGGTGGAGACGTTGGTGAACTGTGCCAGTTGGCGTGCCACTGAGTGGACCTGGATGCCCAGTTCTCTGGTTGGCACCAGAACCAGCACGCGGGTCACCTGTGTCTGCTTGGGCTTGTACAGGAGTCGCTCCATCACGGGCAACATGAACGCTCCGGTCTTACCTGGAGTGGTTGGGGGAGGACGGGTTACAATCAGGGTAAATAAACATCAAAGGCTTGATGCCGTTTTTTGGGGGGGTTTTTTGCCCTCAACGGCACCTTCTAGACAGCACTGTCTGAAAGGCACTTCCTTAACCCCAACCTAACCCTAACCCCCTTAAGGCACTGTTGAGGGCAAAAAAACCCTGAAAACCACACCTAAGGGAACAGTGACCACAGATTACAGTGGATACTACACAACACACACAGTAATGAAATCCAATCCAAACCAAACCTTCAATGAAGACTGCAGAAGGTGAAAATGGTTACATGCCTGCCTCATTAACTCAAGAGTGCAAAATCAGCCTGCTGTCCCGACGCTGAACAAATTCCATTACAAACATCAAACAATATGCTGACTGAAAAATCCTTCAGATGTTTACTGGACGCAAACACTGCCTGCATGTTCATCACCAGCTTGGCAGCTAAGCCCCTGGAATGGGTTTTCTGGGCCGCTAGAGACGGAGCAGTTCTTACTCACCGGTGCCAGTGGCGGCACAGGCACAGATGTCCTTCCCCATCAGGCCAACGGGCACACAGGCCTTCTGGATGGGGGTGGGCTGCTTGAAGCCCATGGTTGTGATGGCCTGCACACAAAGTCAATCACATCTTTAACTGATTAACCAAAGATCATGGAATATTGACAAAGACAGAGCAGCATAATAGGTTTCAATGGGAGTAAACGTGAGCATCTGGTCATCTGCCCATCACCGGGGCGATGCCCAGTCAACACCTTGCCTAACTAGCTCATCTTCTGCAGGAAACCCTGTTGTATATGCATAAAGACGGATTTCTATCCTCTCCCTTGAGAAAAAATTGAACATGGAAATTTTAAAATGTTTGGAATGGATCTCTCGCTCCGCTTTTACCCTCTCTGAATTATTATAGACTGACTAGACTAGCCTGCACTGACCCTCTGTAGTCAAAGCAATGTGTATTAAAGGAATATACCGGATACGCGTTGGCGTTAGGCCTATGCTGTTTGGAATTCTTTCATTTCATGCGAAATATATTGCTGTTAGAAGGCTCGTGCAGCAGGACTATGCTTAAAGCAATATACCGGAGTAAGTTTAAGCATAGCCCTGCTGCACGAGCCTTTTCGAACAGCACAGACCTAACGCGAACGCGAAACACTTTACATTGAGTCAATGTAACCTCAGATCTTACTTTCGGTTTCCAACAGTCAGGTCCCATTGATTCAGTGTAAAGTGCCTGTTTGCTTCTGCGTTCGCATTCGGTCTGTGCTGTACCAAATTATTTTGTTCCACTCGCTAACTAGCGCATTTAGCAAGCTCTTTCAACAGGGCTATGCTTGAATTCACTCCGGTACTCTCCTTTCAACTTATGCCGGTATATTCCTTTAATGAACATATCCGATCACAAGAAACAAAAGTATCAGAAGGTCTGAGGACAAGAAACAAAAGTATCAGAAGGTCTGAAGAGGCAAATGAACATAAAGACACTAGAGCAATACTCGACATTCTCACTCAAATGGCAAGTCCTCAGCTCAAGTTCATCAATTCCAGCCAAGTTTCAAGAACAATTTCACATCATTTCACTTTCATAAGGCACCTCAGATCTCTTGTTTAGTGCAACTTTACAGCAGTGTGAGCTGATACTTTCTAAGAAGGTTAAAAGGCAATATAAAGCGGTACTTGTCTGGCTGCATCAAATCAAATGTTACTATAAACTCATATATGAGGTTGTACTCTTGACATTACATTTGAACTCTAAAACGTTTGCAACCTTTGTGGATTGACAAGAGCTCTAATCAAATGTCAGAGGCGGCCTACCTTCAGTATGGGTCTAGAAAGGTTCATGTCCTGGAAAGTGAGACTCTCATCATAGTTGGAAGCATCCTCAAAAAAGGCCTCTGGGGGCTGTAGAGGGAATGACAAAAAACACACAATATGAAATATACAATCAAAAACTACATTTGATCAAACATCTTGGACATAAACTACAACAACTACAACTAAAAATACATTTTGTTGATACTACCAGTAATAATATGTAACAGTAATATCATATGACCCACCTCATCTCCAGCCTTCTTCTTGCCTTTGGAGCTCTTCTCTCTCACAGTATCTGAAAGGATAAAGTTAAATATATGCAATTGCCAACTTTGTTTATCAGGGTCCCAAAATAAGTTAACAACTGTGAATATTTCCCATTATATGATTTCTTTCCACAAATAAAGCACACAAGCATTTAGTAAAACATTGGATTACTGTGATTACCTGCTTTTGTGAGAATCTCCTCATCTGCTGAGGAGAACTCTTCTGCCTCATCCTCCTCCTCGTCGTCCTCTTCTTCTTCACCCCCTGATGCTTCATCACCATCCTCTTCCTTCTCATCATCTTCGTCATTGTCATCTTCCTCCACATCATCATCATCATCCTCTCCAGCATCCTCCTCCTCAGGGTCTTCTGCTTTAATGTTACCATTTGCATCCTCATAGTAAATTTTTTCTGAACTCTTTGACGTTTTCCCCTCCTTCAAAGCTTTCTCCTACGAGAAGACATTCAAGTTAGGATTTATGCATTCGCACTTATAACTGAAAGGTCAGCTGAAATAACATGATAGTTAAAATACTTACCTCAGTTTTCCTCTTTTTGCGCACTTTTTCAATTTTCTCGTCAAGGGTGGTTGGTGCTCTCTGAAAGACAAAAACAGGGTAATGACAATTTGATCCATCACATCAGTCGCAGATAACGTTAGACTGACACGAAAACAAAAAGCAAACTAACCCTCTTCTTTAGCTGAGCCATAACGTCTGCCATGGCCCAGTCCTCACTGTAAAGTCCATCTCGTTCTCCAAACTCAAAGTCGGCACTGAAATCATTGCTGCGTCCTTTCAACGCTTTATTCTTTCGTCCTAAAACAATTGGCTGTTCCTAAGGGAAAGCGCAGAATATTGTAAAAGTTAGCCATCTTACAGAATACTGACATGTAACGCTAACTTACATTTTAGACCACATGGGGGTTCATCGGAACACAAAATATACTCACAGTATCTCCGTCAGATTCCGAATCTGGGTCATCAGGTACATCGTCATCTTCATGGATGGTACCAATAAGACCAAAGTCTGATAACATTTTTGTGTTCAAAAACGAGCAATAACGTTTCTGGAGGTGTTGTCGAGATTGCTTGCCAACTTAACAAAAAAAAAGTCAGAGAGATAGCTATTTCGTTAGCTATGTCCGACTACCTTGAAAACTGAAACGAGTCGACAGTGCACCCACAATAAAATATATGCTTTTTCTTATTTTCAAACCTGTTCAGGACGTTAATAAGAGTAAAAGTAAAGCATTTGTAAACATTTCGATGAAGAATGTTCCATGTACGACCACAACATCTCAGATAGCACACGTGTGGTGTGGAAGACCTCCGACGCTTCTTCTTCTGTAACTTTTCACATCTGCTGCCCTCTAGCGCCAAGGAGGATGCTTTCTGAATGCTTTGAAGGATAGATGGCAGAGAAATTTTAATGGAGATGGCTTGAAATCGAGAAACTTTTTAACTCCACAAAATCTGTCGTCAACTACACTGAATACCTAACCAATAATCATTCACACTTTGCAAATTGAATCCAATCTCTCTCCCTACTGATGGCCTTGGCAGATAAAATTCCGGTGTTATCACACATCTTGCACACTATTCCAGCAGTTGCCTACTTTACACAAAATATTGCACAGCGCAGAATTTCAAAGGTTATATTGTATTGTTGTCGCTTTGTGGGCAACCCAGATGCATATAAGGAATATAAGCATGGCTCACATTTTAAGGAGCGAGCCTCTGTTCCTATAACCCTCTACTCCCTATGAAATATGGAAACACAGAATTGACCACAGATTTTAACCGCCTCCACACCTTACTTTTCCCTCAGTTGACCAGCCTCGGCATTTTTTCAGAAAACAGTGTGCCATCCGGAGATCAACGTTTGTCTAGTTCCTGAAAACTTGCATTCACCCTGACCCAGCTTTGCAACTTGGGTCAGCAGTCTCAACAGTGGTCTCCGCTAAACCAAACATGGCATAGGGAAGCTCAAATGAAGCCTATGGAAATGTACCTAATCAACGCTGAATGCTCATCGACAAACGTATTAATGTGCCTTATTATGGGTTTAGAAACGTCTCATAGGAGCATTTCGCATGTTCATAAGTTTTTCATTCTCTCCCTTTGATCTAGCTACACACACACACAGCCTGCTCAACTAAAGTATTAGAAGATAAGCACTTTAGTGAAAAACAAGTTAGCAACTTTTGCCAATGCAGTAATCTAAATAAAAGCAAAATAAATCAAGAATAAATAGAAATTATTTTAATAAAACAGTTGACAGGTAAACATCTGTGAAATTAGGAGGGGAAAAAAGACAGAATATAAGAGCGGCAAAGATTCATTCTGTTCCTTCCATTGGCATTAAAGTTACTGTATTCAGTAGTGTTGCAAAATAAACCGAGCACATTCTCAAAACAATTGTCCATTAGACACTTTTATTTAAAAAAAAACAAATACAAAATTCAAACTATACAACAGCCGCAAGATTCCCGTTCTCGGCCAAGTAAAACGCATCATGATGACTTCACGGTTGAGTTCAGTTGAGCTCAGGGTCTGGGGGGACGCATTCCTGGTGGGGGAGGTCCTAAGGTGGGAGAAAAATATTGAATTAAGTTCCGAACACTTGTCTGAAGTTTGTGAAAATATCAAAATACCCAACCATGTCACTCTAAACCAGTTCTAACACAGCAATTTACTGTAGGGAAGCCATAGTTATTTTAGTTTATCTAATCGCATTACATTTACATTTATGTATTTAGCAGACGCTTTTATCCAAAGCGACTTACATTTATCAACTTCAGGGCAAGTCTCCCCTAGAGCAACTTAGGATTAAGTGCCTTGTTCAAGGGCACAACGGTGGCAGCTGGAATTCGAACCCACAACTTGCAGACCACTAGCTCACTAGAGTCGGGGTCCTTAAGCACCATGCTACCACCGCACTGCATTACTGCACCTACCTCTCATTCCAGGGGGAGGTGGCCTCATGCCTGGAGGCGGCATTCCCATTGGTGCTCCACGGCCTGGGGGCATTCCCATTGGAGGACCCATGGGTGGACGCATGCCTGGGGGAGGACCCATCATACCTGTAGAGTAGACAAGGACGATTAAGACCAAAGTAGTTGTATTCACAGACCAGGGGTCTGTTTTCCAAAGGTAGCCTACAAATGCAACTTTGTTGGTTGCAATGCAATTTCATATTAGCAACTAATCAAGTTGTTAACTGGATAGCCACTATGCTTTTGGGAAACGGATGCCAGATTAAAAAAACAACAGCGTGATGACTTAACAGAAGATCCATAAAGCTAAAGTTGTACATGGGTGAAGTGATTGTTCACACAGTAAGTACTAAAATGCCTACCGGGTGGAGGTGCTCCTCTCCCCATGGGTGGCGGGGGTCCTCCTCGGCCAGGTGGATACTGTGTGGGTGCACCTGCAATGCTGGCACCAGCTGCAGCTGCCGCAACTGTGCCACGGCCTTGTGGAGTCATCACCTGAGAGGGGGCGAGGAACAAAAAAAAAAAAAAAAATTCTTGAGCTGGTAAAGTAATACGGCTGACGATGGCAAAAGGCTGCATGTACATAATTTGAAACTGGAGCAACAGCAGCCCGTCCTGCAACTACAGAGACACAAAATAAGAGATTTCGGCATCACATCAGTCCAAGCTTACCTGCTGTGATGGGCCACCTACACCACGGACTGGCCCAGCCAAGCCTGCAGGAGCCTGGGGCATTGGGGCACCAGCTGGCACACCACGACCTGCTGCCCTACCAACTCCGGGACCACCAGCCACACCTGCCAGAGGCACACGGGCAATGCCAGTCTGAAAGAACAAGAGACCATGTAAACAGAGTGTAAACAAGACAACACACACAAGGCATTGAGCAATGAAGCACAATGAACTCTTACATCTTTGGGGGGAGGGCCTTCAACAGTCATGGAGACCAAGTTCTCTCCTCTGAGCAGTACCAGTCCCAGTACCCTCTTCTCTTCACGTTCAGGCTGCTTGGTGTTCTTGGGCCTGAAAACAGGAAGGTAGGCCATGTGTTAGTGACCAGCGGGGCAAAATATATCAACCACAGTGCCTTATGTTTAACACTTACTTGATCTTCCTGAATTCATCGCAGTCACACAAGATAAGATTCATGTGTTTGTCGAAGGCTTTGAATGTCCCGATGAATATCCGCCCGTCTTGCAATATACAGCGCATTCGATAGTCGATGTGCTGCAACATCTTACTGCTTTTGCCAACCGTCTGTGAAAGTAATGCAATGCATTAGTTTATGTTCATAAAATGCATACAGGGATTTAATCAATCATCAACATCCATCTTGAAATGTTCCTGTTCAAGACAAAACATAGCTCAGTTGGGGTTATGTAGCCTAAGAGTAGGCTAAGCTTGAGACAAACGATAACGTTAGCTTTGTTGTTCTGCAGCTAGCACGGCATTCTCAAGAGAAGGTGTAAATGTTACAGCAGACTCCATGCCTTAACGTAAAAGTTAAATTCACAGTAACAACTATAGCTTACAACCCAATAGCTTATGCTAAGGTTTCTATGAGTTTGAATGGTTAGCTTGAGTTCACCGAGCAACATTAGTACAAGTAGCCTACTTCTACAGACTAACGCGTAGGAAGAGAACAAACAAAGCAATGTTACAGTGATTGTCTATGTATAAAGCCCAAATTAAACACATTAAATGTCCTAAGGTGATTTAATGTTGCATATGACTCAGCTAGCTAACTACATGGACCCAAGACGTTAGTGTGTCGTAGCTAACTGTTAGCAGTTTAGCTAATCCTAATTCAGGACATTAACCCAGTTTGTTCATTAACTGCTCCAAAAATAAGTTATAGGACCATCTAAACATAATGAAATCAGTAAAAACATAGAGTCTCACCATGGTTGCGGTTCTGATGGTCCCGATTAAGCTCGGATTTCACCAGAGAAATCTAAAAATTGACCCGCGAAAGGTATTCCGCCGGGTCCGCCTTTATCGTTGAACAAACGGAAGTGAATGTTCGACAAATCAGGTCCGAGCGGAAACGTACAGCAGATACTTTGTTCCACCACATGTGCAACAGTAGCAAAGTTCTCCGACAGTTTACCAACATTTTAACTAACAATTTATCTTACAATACGAATATATTCAATTCAACTCATCAAAACTTCATTAAAAAATGTAGGCCACCGTGTTACATTAGTTAAGCCAACTCCTGGGAATAAAACCAGAAGCAAAATCTACCTGTTCAACCATTATGTAGGCTCCATAAGTTACTAGTGTAATATACTTCGGCATACATAACCACAGATAATACACACTAATACACAACTACCTGAATGCACGCTTTAGTGAAGCCTACTTATTTCAATGTTAGTTAGTTAGTAGTCTATATTTGTCCTTAGATAGGTTTTCACTGACCGTACAAGCCTCACAAACATGAAATACATTGTGATGCACATAGTTTTGGTTCTTCACCCACCACCAAGACATCCACACACTGTACCTATCATACATCCCACCAGCACACAGAAAAACTTGACCTATACAAGAGACAAACAGAAAGCCGTTGTGATTTTGTTTTATTTTATTAGGCTATTCACAAATTCAGCTAATTGATACACATGGCCTTTGTATGTAAAAAGGTGTTCATAAACAGTGCCTTCTGTGTAAATGCAAAACAACAGAGCTATTACCAGCGAAACCTCTCAGCAGTGCCTTAGGGATATAATGACAGGCAACTCATGATTCCATCCAACTTCCACAAAATACAACAGTGCAGACCAAACATACCACAGTTCTTTTTTCCTTGTACAAAATGTAATAAATACATATTTTTCCCTGCTTTGACAATATTTGGTCGCTAACTCCATTGCCTCAGAACCAAAAATGAAAACACTGGACACATCAAAAAGGGGAACAGAGTGAGCGAGAAAATTGTCGACAATAATATACCAGTAGCTAGCAACCTTTTAATGGTTATGCATCAGACAAAGACATTACTCACTGTTATGGCTGATCTGGCTATTGATTAATCTAACCATCCATCATGCTGTGGTTTCCAAGGTGAAGATTGTTACACTACTTACTATTCAATTCTAAGCATTATTAGCCTTCAAGCTCATGAATCTCACTGCCCCACCAGTTGCTGACCTGACTCTGGACATCTTAAGACCTCAGCCTCATGAATATTTTATGAATCCATGTCAGTGCTCACACATTGACATACCTTGAAAACATGCATCTTGATGACTTTAACTTAATGTAACTGTGACAAGAAAGGCCAAGATAATCATGTAACAATAGTTATATTTCTATAACCTAAACTGAAATCAAACTCCAAATGCTGGATATTTTGCTTTGGCATATATGGCACTGTATGACCATTTTGCCAACGTTTTTTTGTTGTTGTTGTTGTTGTTGTTGTTGTTGTTGTTGACTTAAGAAGAAATCCTTTGTGAATTAGTGAATAGCCCTGTTGTTCTAGGTACTTGTATACTGTCATTAGGAAAAAGAACGAGAAAATTTGATGATACATAAACTGAATAACAAACCGATTACTAATGCAGACTGAATAGGGCATAATGAAATGAAACTGAGGGTAAGTTGTTATGCCCCATTCACTTAGTATTGTATCATGTTGCTAAACACCACAATGTCTGAATACAACCTAGAGCATTGTGATTGGCTAAACACCACCGATGTCTGAGTGCAACCTACCTTTATGGCTCATGGCTAGACCGTAGACGCACATGCTGAGCAAATCAATTTGCTACTGCAAGGGTCTAGAGTTCTAGGCTAGGCCCATATAATAGCCAGGGGTCAAAGTTGGTTCCTACTCTTACTGGTACTAGAGTAGGCCATCATACATTCATTGTAGAACACTCATTAAGGTCAGTATGTGTATTGATGTGTATAACTCAGAGAGGCAGAGGGGCAAATCATAAGATGTATGGAATGAATGGACATTCATTTACATTACATTACATATTATGTACCAGTATGTGAAACATCTAATTCTACGTCAAACAAAGAGTAAGGCCAGAGATACTGAATTGTGTTTCATCAAACGTCTCTGGTAAGGCATTTTATAATTAGTTCACAAACAGCTGTAAGGGGACAGACACAAGTATCTATCAAATATTTTAATTAACTCCAAAGCACCATAACTGAGCATTGCACAGTGCCTTTATGGAGAGGGATTTCACTTCACAAAGGGAAAAACAGTCAGTGATGTTGTTGGCCACATTTGACCACTTGTTTGATGATAATGGAGGTTAGTGAATTATGCAGCTCAATTGCACATCCCCTTTAACATTCCATGCAGCTGGCATTTAGCCTAAGAAAACAGTGTGATAGGCCTATATTTAAATTTGTAACAGATGGAGGATCTGTGCCCTAATATTTAATGTATAGCAACAGTTGCTACATCATCAAACTGTTTCTCAGAGAATCGTCTCTGTCCACTCATATATGGAAACAGAGCCAAATCTTACACCCCAACATATGTTACCTCTAATGCATAGATGCTCTCATTACTGAGGTTCTGGCATGGCCTAATCGGAGGAGTCTGCAAGAAAATGGTAATTCAGCCAGTGTAGCCATATGAGAAACACTTTAGCTTTTCGGCATCATATGCCCATTTGCAAACTTTAGGAAGCGTCTCAGATGGTTATATGGTCAAAGACTGTACTGACTGTCATTCAGTGTTCTCGGGGGCTGCATGCACTTGGTCCTGTTGCCACAGCAACCAGAGGAGAAATCAGTGCAGGTTGTGATGCTCCAGCACTACCGCATTGAGGGGGATGGAGGGATAGCAGTTCCATTCGAGCAGATGGGACTTCAAGACCGCCAGTGACTCACCGCGACAGAACTGGATAAAAATAAAGGAGAGATAAGGTGCAGTTACGCCGGACCTTGACAAAAGACATAAGACAGGCACTTGCAGAAAGAAGAGTGTCGACCTACAGACGAGAACTAAGGGTGAGTGCACAAAACTGCGGCGAATGTTGGCTCGTGCATCGAATGTTACCATTAGGTCCGGTATGCAGCACTGCCAAAGGGTTATGTGAATTCAGAATTAATTACATTAAATAATCATTAAGGCATGCTCATCCAGTTGGTGATTTTGCAATAGAAAAACATAATCGGCTGGTTTCTGCGTCGACCAGGCGAAAAAAAAGCTCGTCACAAAGTAGGCTATAACCTAGTCTGGCATATTATGCGTTTTAACAAAATTTCCCTCTATTTATTGCCCCTGAATTTCTCTTTGGGACAGATGAGCAAACTGTATTGCGTGGTTAAATAACGGGTGATGCCATAACATATCATCTAAAAATATTTGTTTGTATGTTTTAGAGCGACCAAAAACGGACATACATGAGTAACGGCAATGTTACTGATCAATGAAGGTGCGACCAACAGGCTTCCCAACATGTAGGCTGCCGAGAGTCCATTTTTGATGGCATTCGCGCAACCCCTAGAGAGTAGATAAAATCTTTGTCAACAACAACTGCAGTGTAGGCCTAATTGTAGCGGTAACCTGTAGCTCCTTTAAAATAGTCCTAGACTCTTTGAAGCCTACGTTCGTACTGTATGTTTTGTCTTGGTTATTTAATGTTTAGGTCTACCAAACTTCACCTTATTTGATAACGCTTTTGAGAGTTTTAGGCTATTACAAGAATAGGTTATCCATAGGACAAATATAAGGCATTCCAAAATATTCAACAGCTTTACCAACCATATAGAAAAAGTAGCCTAGGTCTATTGAATTTCAAAATATTAATGGCAAGTGAAAGGACCGCCATGTGTAAAAGTCTGCCCCAACCTAAAATCACTCGGTTCTGTGCTGTAATGAAACCATTGAAACCTCCATGGTAGATATGAACCTTTGACATGAGCTGACATAAATTGTGGATCTATTGAAAAATACAACTTGGTCTTTCATGTCAACCTTAAGACTAAGGTAATTAAATTATATTAGATAGTCTAAAATAGCCTATATAAAACCTACATGTACAGTAGGCCAGAGAATAGTATGGTATAGGCTACCTACAATTTCAAATGAATTGTATTGTGTGTCAGTCAGTACAGAAACAAAAGTTACAAATTAATAGAACTAAGGTTTTCTTTAAGTGACAAAGAATAGTATTTTTTCTGCACTCCACTGCATCAGACATACTGCTTTGCAAGTGTGGAAGTTCTTATTTTGTCTAGATCGCTGCTGATGGCCATGTGTGTCTCAAAAGAGGCAGAGTTCAGGCTGAGAGATATAGGGCTAGTGTCAACCTCTAAAATAAACCTATAGATAAGACTGTGTGAATGAATGTCTTTCCTATCACTACATTGATTGTCATCCATTATTATGAGTCAAAAACCTCATCAATCAGAGAACTACACTTGCATATGACAATGACAGTGAATCTTTCATGAAGGAACATATACTGTATGAATGATCGAGAGCCTATACTGTAAGGCAGGATAAGCCTGTTTTCCCTTTTTTTCCCCCTAAGGATTTTAAATTGATTCACACAAGCAAAGCCAGTGCAATTACATTAAAGCTCTCAACAAAATCCTTTCAAGCATGCTGTGTAGTCATTCATTGGTCCTTTTGTTATTAGTGATTATTTTGTAATGTGGGGCAACCCTTCCTCTTAAACAGCAGGCTTTAATCGGTCACTGTCCAATGTCAAAAGCAGCGTAAAAATAAAATGAATGGCCTAGAATTCTGTCTGTCATAACATTGTTGCTCTTTCTCTGGTGAACTACTTTCATATTCTGAGTCCTTGGATATTTCATGTGTGCTTCCACATGATAAATCACTCTAACACAGCCTCCGTGATTACTCCCGGTGGCCTTCCAGCATTAGACCAAAACGGATTGACCAAAGTCTTATAATCAAGACATATCGTAAGCGTGTCAGGAGAGGTTAGTGTTTCAGTAAGTCAGCTGCTATAATGTAATATATTTCTGCCTGCAAATTAATGTTGTGGTGAAATGAATTCCCAACATTGTGGTGGCAATGGTGTCCTCTGTGGACCTTATATCTGAAAATATGAAGTGACGTGATGTTAGGCTTGCAGCTCTGTCACTCTGATGCTCGCCTGTTGGTCAATATTTAATGAATTAGCTAGCCCACATGCTGCAATCAAGATTCTGTCATGTTCAGGTTTTTTTTTAATATATATATATAATTTATTTGTCATTTTGCGGGAAAAAAACAAAGACTTTACCAGTTCTTGTTTCCCCTAATGCAAAATCCATTTGTTTAGTGAATTTAACTTTCATTTTGAAACATAGACAAACAATATAACTAATATAATAATATTTAAAAATATATCAAAATCAAGAATGTTAGCACATATGTCCAGATAAATGGAAAAAGACATGCAAGAGCTGGCTTTCATTCTGCTATAAAGGCAAATCGTTTGTACCACAATCAGACAGCATAATGCGTTATCCTGTCTCTTTAAAAGATTCACACCTCAGAATAGTCCTTAGCAAGAGGAGGTGGGCTGATGTCATTTTTGCTTACCACAGGACAGGGACACAGATGGTGTTTGCCTGTTTTTGCTCCATCCAGCTGGCAGAACTGCACCTCTACCTCAGTGGCTCAGAGACACCATGCTAGTCCGAGTGCCACAGGTGCTCTTGCCACACACCACAGGAAACTGCCTCAGTTAGGAGGAGACATTAATCATATACTATCAGTGGTTATATCATTAATAATATCCTTTCAGTGGTTATATCATTAATAATATCCTATCAGTCAGAGAACTCATTCACATGCCCTTATGTGTCACAAAAAAAGTTCATATGAATAATTATTGGATTGTGATTTGACTTACATTACAATGAAGAGAAGTCTGTTTTGGCTCATGGCTCAGTTGGCATGACGATGCTTCCTGCTTACCTGATGCTCATGAGCAGATGACAGCATGGGATTGTTGGCCAATTTAGCAGAAGTGGATGGTGGGGTGTGTTCTTTTATTTTCCACATCACTTTTTCAGGTCTTGCTGCACTCCTTGAAATATTTCTGTCTTCCTAATCTACAGTAGATTATGTATACTATAGTTCCTCGGTGGCTAGTTAGCAGTCCTGCCGTGCAGAAATTATGTCATGCTGTTGTGTAGGTTTAAACTATGCTTTTGGAACGAAGCCAAGCAATGCATTTTTAATCGACAATGAATTCAAGACGCAGGCCTCTCTCACATGCACTGTCCAGTCCTTTAACATCAAAAAATGACCCACAGGCTGCCACTCAAGCAAATTGTCTCATCCTATTTCTGTATCTCGGCCCTTCTCGTTGAGGGCCCTTGGAGACGCCCTCCCAGATAAAGTGACAGCCAGTGTCTGTAGCCTTGCCCTCCTATCTGAAAATGGAACAGCGGTGGATATATGCCTGTGGTATGAGGGCTTGTATTTCTGATCAGTGTCTTGAGATTGTCTAAACACATCTTGTGAAAAGGAGTTTCACTGTGTGTGTGTGTGTGTGTGTGTGTGTGTGTGTGAGGATTTGTTATATAAAGCTTGCTGTGTATCCAGCCTCACAAGACTGCTATTTATAGACTCAGTTCAAATTCTAACAACCTGCACTCAGTGAGACAGAGAAAGAAAGGCGGGGTGGGGGTGGCAGGAGGGGAGAAATGAGGAGAGACGAAAGTGTTTCATAATACTTAAACAGCAAGGGCAAGAATCAGATATCTTCATTTGTAGTGAAGTCAGTGTCACCCCCCCCCCCCCCCCCCCCCACCCATTCTCTCTGTCTTTTTCTGTCTGCCACGATGTGACAGTACACTGTGATTAATCCTTATCATTGAAACATGAATGAATCAGAGAGATAGCGATACACACAACCATTGAGGCTGGATGCTATCGTCACAGCCAAGAGGTATTTTGTACCGCACCACATGATTTGTTGTCCGAGGGTGTCCATAGCCCTCCACTCAAGCTTTATCTTCAGCACGCGTGCATGCTGCTCGTGTTGTCCTCTGTCAAGAACAAATCCTTCGACGTAGACATGGAAAATGTATGGATGCAGGCATGCAGTACACGCGTTTGTGAGTGTGTGTGTGTGTGTGTGTGTGTGTGTGTGTGTGTTTGTGTGTGTGCTCTTTACAACCATAAATTCCACGGCTCATTTCTTACTGGAGGGCCTGCGGATTCCTTCTATGGAATAACGGGTAGCTTGTCTCCCGAATGGGGGGTGGGGAGGGAGGTGTGTTTACAGTGATGGATTGAGAGGACAGAAATCCAAGGAGAACAGGAAAGGTATCCCAGATTTATGTGGAATTGTGAGATACACACGGAAATGGTTCAGTCATTTCACCCAGTATCGAGTGCACCATGTCCTTTCTTATCAGTTTACAAGCAACAAGACTGACATGAGTAACTGAGGAATATAATATTCTTCTAAAGGTCATTTCAGTGGTAGAGTATAGATTGCAATGTATTCTACCTTTCAGTGAATGTCTGTAAGAAATGCATTGCTGTTTAGTTCAGTATATAATCATCCAAAATCATGTTTTTGTTTTTTTTCCTCTTTTTTTCCTTTTCTTTCAGAGAGGATTCGTTCCAGCCACCCTGAAGGTCTTGGGAGTATCACTTAACTGGACATCTGAAAATGAGCTGGACTTGTATGAATGTGTCCCCTTTCCTTACTGTGACCTGAGATAGATTTGTATTTTCTTTTAAGAGTGGACTGGACACAGATTTCGTTTTAGCATGAGATGTATAGAAACTCATCCACTTCCTGTGAGGCTTAAGTAAATGCAGCCGTCAATGAAGACTAAATCTGCATACCACCGTATCAGTGGCTCAGCTACTGATATCAAAACAATGAGAAATAGAAGCACCAGGTTACTGGCCAGCGTGTCATTAAGAGAGCAACCTACCATAGGCTGACAGTAACGTTACCTGTGTTAGAGTTTTAGATGTTTCTCAAAGCTGTCAAGGTATTCGCTAATGTCTTCCTGATGAATTTAAGTTTTATCTGAACGCAGATTTTCAAGTAAATGTAAGCATGCATCACTGTGCACATCTCTGAATTTAAGTGTATGTTCATTTCAGGGTATTTTGGTCATTGGTGACATATCAGGGGATAGTGAGAAGTCTTTTGAGTGCCATAATTTGTCTTGACTATCCCCTCCTCTTAAGCTGTAGACGTAGATTGTTCAGGGGATGTTTTTATTCCCCCAAGACTGTCCCAAGACTTGAAATAGCTCCTATCAAATTGTACATCAGGGATTAACTTCCAGGGAAGCCGGTGTGTGTCACATTTTGGCTTATTTTTTGGCATTGATGTTTTTGTTTGTTTAGTGGCCTTGTGACAACGCTTCATTAGCCCACTATTACCCCCCTCAAAGCCCTCAGCCCCCCCTCCAAACCCCCCAGTCACTCTCTCAGGATGAGCCAAAAGTTGGACCTAGAGGTGGAGAGCCCGCAGCCTCTCATCTACACCTTGGAAGAGCTTGAATGCAAGATTTGCTACAACCGCTACGACACCCGCACTCGCAAGCCTAAAGTGCTGAGCTGCACTCATCGTGTCTGTGCCAAATGCCTGAAAAAGATTGTAGAGACTGGCGAGTCCTCTCCAAGCATCATCAGCTGCCCGTTCTGCCGCCACGAGACCCACGTCCCCGATGAGGAGATCTGGCTCCTGAAGGACGACAGCAACATCCTGGCCATCCTGGCTTATCAGGATCAGGCCAGGAAAAGTGGCTCGGTCACTCCAGGGGAGGTGCTCCTGACTCCCAACAGCCTGAGTGGGGGTGGCGGTGGTGGCGGAGGGGACCAGTCGCACAGCTCCTCCGACTGCCTGGTGATCACCATCATGGAGGTCCCGGGGGAGTCGCAGTCGTCAGACACCATGAGCATGCTCAACATGGTGCGTCTGTACCGCCCGCCCAGCCTGGACTCTTTGCCTTGCCACCTGCCCATCCAGAAGTGCCGTATGTGGACGTCGCGCACCATCCCCCGCTTCCTGATCGGCTTCCTCTGTCTGATCTACTTCAGCTCGCTGCCCCTGGGCATCTACCTGCTGATGATCCAGCAGCTCACGCTGGGCGTCATCCTGGTCAGCCTGGTGCCCTCGACGCTGGTCCTGTGCGTCTTTTACGGCTTCTGCCAATGCCTGTGCCACGAGATCATGGAGGCCATTGCTACATAGCGGGAGCGACCCTACTGTACCATCCCCTCCGCTCGTCAGGGAGTCGGTGGGTGTCTGTCGCTCGCTCGCTTACTCGGTGTGTGACTCTCATAGCAAGACCTGTAAAGACTTAAGCCAAATCACTGATGCATATCTGCCCCCTCTCCCCTCCCCTCCCGTCCCGTCCCCACCCTACCCTCACCTTTCCCCCTTCCCCTTCCCCTTCCTCATGCCCCTCTCCTGGAACTCCAGAGTATACCAGCACTGAACAGAAGATTCTCCATAATCCACTTTGTATGCAGGGCTATTCACAGTGGACTGGAACAGAGTTGGGACAACCTGTGAAAGGACAACCATGACTAAATGGTTTTAAATAGAGCTCAACCTGTATCAGACAGCTGTCATATTTTATTTAGTAATTTATTTTATTTATTTTTGTGTTCGTAAGAGCTCACCACGATGGGCTATACTGTAACTGTGAGCACCCAACTGTTGTTGAAGAGATCATGGTCTACTCACATCCTATACTGGCAGTTACATGTAGTATATTAAAAAATATTTCCTTAGTAGAATTACTGTCTACTTTTGGTCAAATTACTTTATGAAAATCCATAGTATAAGGATGTGTGAAAGCATAATCACCTTGTATGCATTTGAAGTTTCTAGTTGCCTTTGTAAGGCATGTCTATGCCCAAGTACTTGTACTTTTAATGTTGTAAAAACAATGTGTTCGTCATTGCAAATGGAATGGACAAATAATACCTTCAAACCGCCTAAACTGTTACTAGATATTCAATAAAGAATTGAAACAGTGTGTTAAATTTGCTGTCATTAATTTGGTGGACATAATAATGCCATATCATTGTCTTCTCTGGAAGATAAAACTAGACTCATGTCTCATCTACTCAGGTTTTATGAACATACTAAAGACGACTCCTTTTTTATGAGATCTGTTTGTATGGAAAATCTCTACCACGTGACCCATCCTTAAATCAAAACAAGACTGGAGGATAGGAAAATGTCAAGGTTGTTCCAAAGATATTGTTAGTCAGTCAAAGATGGCCCTTGTGAAGCCATGCATGTACAAATAGGAGAAGAAAACAATGTGTGCTGTAAAATTAA
The DNA here is from genome assembly GCA_027497455.2 of Sardinella longiceps. NCBI lineage: Eukaryota > Metazoa > Chordata > Actinopteri > Clupeiformes > Clupeidae > Sardinella > Sardinella longiceps. The sequence continues at coordinate 6,799,737 of JAODXP020000013.1, forward strand.
TTGGGTATCTGTTTGTCATAACATAGCAATGCAGTTTAGTAAATGGCAAATCATGGTGGCATTTCATTATGGTAGGCTTATTGAAAGTAAAAAAGATCACAGAACACTTCAACCTGTGGTTCTCTCTTCATGCATCTCAACTTTGAGTAGCAAATATCCAGTGTCATGATTACCTCATGACTCAAAGATTTTCATATTTTTCTGCAACTCATTCAAGTAGCTACTGGCAGACTTTATGCTGCAGTCCATATTAAAGACTCAGAGTTGAATAGGCTACATTTTCATTTAATGAATTTTGTGAAAGGGCCATGGTGAAAGAATTATTTATTTCCTGAAGAAATATTAAAGAGTAATGGAACAGCACAAACATTATTTAAAAATATGAATAAAAATACAAAATCGTTTAAGCTTTGCAATATAATTGCCATTAAGCCTGATGAGTTTGATACATTTTACACTATTTTAAATTTGTTCAACCTCAACTTCCAACTGTGCAAAGAATTTATAACATAGGCCTACTGTAGGCTGTCAAATTTTTATCAAATATTGCCATATAAATAATATTAATTATACTTAGTTTGAATTGCTATATGATCAATCCTTGAGCCAGACTCCAGCTGTACACCCAGAGCCTGAGTAAGTGCTGATGGTTGCTGTCTTAATGCTAATATTAGCGTGGTTGCGCTGGAGACGCTGCACACAAGGGAACACACCTGATGCATCATGGATCCCCCTAAGTGACTTGTGGCTTTCAAACAAGTCAGTATTAATCATGTGTGGTCAACACAACAGAGAATCTGTGTCCACTGTTCAACAGAGCTCCCAGGGGACAGTGGATCCTTTAGATCCTTCATTTTAGCTGCGCTTTGTAGATGGCTCAGCACCCTGTTTCATCTGGATTTTCCAAAGGTGCAGCTGGAGTGATGCAATCTTCTTTTTCGCACTTCTAAGAAAAGCTGCGGATATTTGGGCCAGTCATGTCACAGAGGAGAGAGTTCCACTCCTACAGTGCCTTGGGCTCCGAGGCATCAGCTGTCTTGATTGGCCTAATTGAAACACAGCTCCCAGAGGTGCAGTACGACTCCTACCCACATCAAGGGGGAATACTAGAGGGGGTGTAGACAAGCAGTGCTCAGAGTCAGGAGCTCCACAGATTCTCCAAACAATACAAGGGATTGTCAGCCTCTCAATTTCACCTTAAGATATATAGCAGGACAAATCCAGGTATGTGATTTTATTTCAAACTGTTTTGGTTCAATGAATGTCAATATATTTTAATAATAATGTACAAGAAGAATGTTTTGTAGCATGTTTTCAGATAATACAAGGTGTCAAGAGATGTATGAAAGACATGTTGAATTCATTACCATGCCCTTGATCAGTATAGTAGGAATAATGTTCAGATTACCTCTGCAATTAGCTCCAATGTTACAAATCTTTTTTCATGCTCTACCTGTGTGTCATAGCCTTATTATGGAAATATATTGACAAGGCTGATAAAATAAGACATAAATCAAAGTAAATTATTATTAGTATTGCACTAAATATTATTATTAATAAATTTAATATCATAATCAGAAAGTTCTTTTAATCAGGGGAAATCTGAATGCCCAATATCAAATGAATCGCTGGCGAAGGTCAGTAGGAGAACTGCAAGCCAGGCGGAGGCAGGTGACGGAGTGTGAGCAAGCCCTGGCAGCTCTGAGCAAAGTGACGGCCTGCTTCCAGCAAATGGCATCCTCGCTGGGAAGCAACACAGACAGCAGTGGCCTTAGGGAAGAACTGGCAGATATCAGAGCGATGGCTTACCGCGTCTACACAGGTAACCCATCATCTGGCATCACTAACCGTAAATGCTACTACATGTATAGGCCTATTCTGGTACACCTACATGATAAACAGTACAATGTTTTAGGGGGGAAAAAAACAAAACAAAACAAAGAACACAGTTTACTAAGAATTGCTAGAAAATATAGTCACTGCTTCCCAGCAGTACCATCTAATGAAAAATCAGCAGGACCAGGACAAATCTCATCACATTACCAAGCTCCACTTCACTTGTTTTTACACCACCATGTTTTTTCCCCCTCCACCTTCTTTTATCAGGGTTACACAGAAGACTGTTGACCCTGCTGACAGAAACAGAGCAGGGGTTGGAGGACAAGGAGCAGGTGGAGCGCCTTTGGGTGCTTTTCCTCTCTGGCCTCGAGACCTTCCAGAAGGACCTCCGCAAAGCCAGCACCTTGCAGGAGCTCTTCCCCCTCACTCAACGTCGCGACCGCTTCTCCCTGGTGAAGACCGGCTCCTCTGGGGGCTCAGAGGTCGCAGCTCGAGCGGCTACAGTCCAGACACCCTGGGTGTCTTTGGAGGAGGATCGATGCCCAGACCTGCAGACACAAATCTCCAGGATGGACGCTCTGCTTCAAGAGATGCAACAGAGGGTCAATGTGCCTGTGTGGACAGTGGAGGCCACTCAGGAGGCATGGGTGGAGGTGGATAAGGAAGAACAGGACGACGATGAGACCCTAGAGGACTTGATGCAGGTGGAGGTAGTGTCACAAGATGACATCAACACAGGGTGCTGCCACTATTCAAACTGCAAGTTAAGTTGCCTCCTCTGCCTACTTACTTGACATGAAGTGGAGCAGTGGAGTAAAATTGAAACTGAGTAGCTTTATGGATAGATATATTTTATCAAACTAAAAATGAATGCTTGTTCAAAGATATTTTAATAAAAGAGGAAAATAAATACAATCACAGAAAACGGAATAAAATGCAGCAGGTATGACACAAATGTAGCCAACAATTTTATTCACAGTTTAATAACATAAAAATATTGTACAGACAAAACACCTGACATTTTCTTTACATAATTAGAAACCCAGACAACAAAGACAAAACATGACTATAATACAGAAAAAAATAAATGAGGAAAAGGATGGTCTTGGTCAGTTTTTGTAGGTTGAATGTAAATGGGCCTTGAATGCTGAAGAGGAAATAAAAGGGGAGAAGACGATCAGTAAATATACAGACAAAACACCCAAGAGTAACATGCCAACAACTATTCTACAAAACAGTAACTTCAGCAGTCAGTGGTACATTCAAGATGCCTGAACCGTTGCAACAGAGGAACAAATGAAATGTATTGCAAATAATCATAAAATGGCCCTGACATGTCACCAGACATTAAGAAATCATGTTCATTTTAAACAACGATATCACTGACCGTTGTAGTCCAGCCAGAATATTTGCATTAAGAAAAGCTAAGTTGCAGCCCACAAGTAGTGTTTATGCATTGTTTGTGTTGTCATGTATAGAAGATGCTGAGAGTATGTAAAAGTAGCAAAATATTTTGAACATTATTGTAGTACCAATTTTGGCCACAATCCTACACACTGCTCCTTAAACTGAACACTCGCACTGTTGTCACTCACATTCGTTTTGCGTTTTTATCCAAGCCTGATCAAATTCATATAAATATGGGGATTACTTCATTTCCGACTCTTTACTTTTACTTCCAACGGGAGATGCACACTGTATGCAATGCGGCGGGTTTCTGATACACCTCAGTGCTGATAGGGAGACTTTTCTGACACCCACTAAACGAGAGTAAACTCCAGAGATTAAACTCCAGTGTGCAGCGCAACAAGAAAACTCATCATTCAGTTAAGCTATTAGGTTCAATTATCGTTACGGAAATTATTTCTCTAACAAATGTACAAAACACAAGAACAACAGTCATATTTGAAAGAGATCCATGTTGTGCAAGTTAAAGATAATTGTGGCCAATTGAAGCGTCTTGGGGGCCATTCAGACTCAACACGGTTTTCACCTCAGTGTTCTAAAATATTGAGTGACAAAAACATGCAAGTAAAAAGGTTGAAACTGATAAATGTACATCTTGCTGATATGACGGCTAGGTTGGGCTTAACTGCTAATTCCCGACTTAGCTATGACTGGCAGCTAGGCAACGGCCCATTATTGAAGAAAACTATTTTCAACTTTGGGTGCTTGCGTTTTTTTCACCTCGCAGCTAGCGCATTTCTATACAAAGCGTGCATCAACAGTCAAGTTGCATCTTTCCATTAGGAAACAATTGAATTTGAGCGCCTTGAGGTGAAAAAAGCGTGCCAGTGTGTGTCAGCTTATCAATGTGAGTGGTTGAACTTGAAGTAACCTGTATATAAAGGTGACATACTGTAAGTGGTTTATCCAATTATATGCAAGTATCAGGGATGTGATTGGCCAAGGGCAAAAAAGCAGGAAAATAATACATCCCATAACGAGAATCAGCAAAATCCCAAATGACCATACTTCACCTACTGCCCATTACCTGTAGATATAGGCCTAAATACAAAATACAGTTTAACCTGCCTTCCCCTCTGTTTAATTAATCTGCACAATTTACGACGGTCATATTTTTAGGTCTGAAAATCAGGAAATCCTGATATGTCAGGAAGAATCACATCTATGAAGTAGTTTTGATGACGTCCAGTGTTCCAATTGAAAGGTTTCAGATGCATCATCTGACATGAGTGAGGTTAACAGAACAGCCCACTGGCCACTAAACTCACCTTCCTGGTCTGCCCAGAGGCCAGCTGCTACGGTGTTCATTGGACTATCATTGTTTGGTTCTAGGAAGGGAAAGGAAGGAGAGAATATAATCAATGTTATTTAAAATCCCTCCCCAACAAACAAACAAACAAACAAACAAACCAACTCACACACACAAAAACACACTCACCTCCAAGCAAACTCTGAATTGACAGCAGTATGGATCGAACATCATACAACGCTGACCATTTCTCCTTCAGGATGTCCAAGCAGATGAAGCCATTTTCATCAACATTTGGGTGGAAACACGGTGTGATGAATTTGACAGTGGGTGCTTTGTATGGATAACCACTAGGAAACTCTAGTGACAACTTGTACCTCAAACCTTCATACACCTGGTCATTGGAGTAATAAATGCAGGTTATCAAATGATCCACATTCAACTATGTTAACAGAGTATTTAATAAGAAAAACAATGCAAAATCAATTTTCAAATGTTGTCAACGATACATGGGGGGGGATTATGTGTAAACTTACTGTTCCTTGTGCTCCATCTATTGTACCGATCCATTTAAAAAGATTGTCACTCTCTGGAAATGCAGAGATCCCCTTATCTCCAGACATCTATGCAAGGATTAAATATTGAATTGGTTTAGAAAAATAAGACTTCACTGGACTTGGGTAACAACTTCCAGAAGTGGCTCAGATGATGGCTTCACTTTATACTCACCATTAAAGTCATCAACTCCTGCTGAAGCCTACAAGTGGGGGAAAACACAGTCATATGACAACTTCATCTTTACACGGGCAGCTAAAATTATATCTATTGCTACCCTTAGGTGAACCGGGTTCAACAACAACAGTAGCCTACCTTTTAGAAACCGAGCCCTTGGGCGCACTTCCGCTTGATTCGTTGCCTTTCAAGGCTGCCGTGGAGTTGGCTGCGGCTGGATCCCTGTTCTGAGAAGCCATTGCTTGATCTGTAGCGAAACATTTACACAGTTTGCATTGAATGACATTATGGTTAAACTGCATTACGTAAATATGGCCTCTTTGAACCTTCTGTCTACTAACGGATATGATTCAAATTAGTGGAGAAGTCTACCTGAAATGACAGTAGAACAAAAGGAATATTTTTTTAGCTACATGCTCTTGTCAGCAGCCATGCAGTGCTTAACATTAACTTATCTACAGTTGGCACAAAACTAACGTTAAAGACATGTAATGTTAAAACATGATCCATTATATGACAAAACACTACACACTGCGTCTCCTTGCTGTGCTGCATGTACTTCTGGCCAGCTACCGTTAGCTAGGTTAACGTTTTGGTTTAACATTAGCAATGGACTGGCTAGCAATGTCAAAACCCAGTTTATTGACTTCCAGACCTATGGATAATATGTATCGATAGAATTAACTTAATATACAATGACATTGGGTTTTAGACAGATAACTGAGCAACGTTGACTGAAACATGAACATTAACATTACGCAGCAACTGTCTGCCTCAGTCCCCACAACGTGAACAGCATAATTTTGTGGGCTTGCTAACGTTATAAGTTTTAAGTCACCGAAAGCTAGGATTAAGCAACATCAACAAAACCATAAAGGTCAGTCATTTCTGTCCATAATAGCAGAGTAAGCACTGAAAGAGAAATACATTAGCAGGATCCTTCCTTACCAGCTGTAGCAACCTTTTTCCTTTTAATGCTGAAATGAGTTCCTGCGGTGAAATTTTCAAATTATATCCCGCCCCCTCTTTTTAAATTATCTTCCTTTAAACAGCGTCGCCGCCCATATGCACCGCCCTAGCTAGTCATACAGCCAATCATAGGTCTGGATTAGAAAACATTGCGAACTCTTGGCAACCATTGAAAGATGCGCATCCTGCAAAACTTTGATTTCATTGGACGACTTGCCAAAATTGGGTGTGTCTTTAACCGTTAGTCTGTACGTCACTCTCAAATTCAGGAAGTTGATCTTTTGAGATCTGTGGCCGGCTGCTGCAAGCAACACACAACACATTGGTTTAACAAGAGATCAGTCAAAACTGAAACTCCAAAAGTATGTCATAATAATTCAGCCATAATAATTCAGACAAAATGACAGACAGTATTATAAAACAAAATATTTAATAGTACTGCAAAACAGTGAGCACAATTTTCCATTCTTTCTTTTCTTATCTCTTTTTTTTATAGTTTGCATTTCTAAAGATGAATAAAACCATTAGGGATGTCTCACATTATATTCCACAACATAAAACAAACTATTACTGAAACAAGTGGGGGAAAACAAAAAAACTTTCCAGTCATTTCATAACATTAGCTAAAGACATGGATATTGGCTAAGGACAAATGCAAGTATAAAATTCCCTTTTCATTCATACACAAAAACATATAAAAGATCAGATCAGAGTGAATTAACATACATCTTTGTCAGTAAGTAAAATATAGCTCTAAAAAAGGAAAGCAATGAGGTGGTAACTAAAACAAAACAAAAAAGGTAAAACAACAGGTGATACCTGATGTTGGTTTAATCTAATGATGGTCACAAGATCAATAAAGCAATTGCAAGCAAAAGACAAAAACACACGCACACTCTGCTTATTGGATTCGTGTAAGGCATCTCTGCAAGGTAATGCATGTTCACATGTGGCTGAAAAGAGATGCATGTCTGATTAGATTCTGGTCAACTATTGTTTGGTAAAAAAAACGTAATCTGCCATGGGAACTATGATCTAATGTGAATAATAAAAAAGGTGCCTTCCTGTGTATTCCCTTGTAATGCACACATGTAAATTGTAAGTATTCAAAACCGAGTCCGAAACTATTTCACAGCAGTTATTACAGCAAAAAGAACAATGGTAGGCAAAATGTGCGTCACTTTACCCTGCACACGTTTATTTTTAAAAAAGAAAGAAAAGACAAATACAAAAGATAGTCTCTCGAGGCATGAGTTAAGTCAGAGGACTGACCGAATGAAAGAACCTACTGTTAGGCTACAAAATGTAGCCTTTATTTGGGAAAACTGCCTGCTATGATTGGAATATATTGGAAAACCAGTGGTCAGATACTGGCTTTGTGACCTTCAGCCTATTTTTTCATTATGAGTCCTTCTCTGACCTCTGGGCGTCCATTGCTTTCTGCATCTTCTCAATCATCCATATCGGCACCACGAACGGCTTCAACTCATCCATCTTCAGGTCAGGACAATCTCTGACGATTGACAGAGAGCATTAATAAGCACTGCAGTGATAAATCAATAAACACTGAAAAACTACAAAGAAAGTAATTTTGCCAAAGGTGTAAAAAAAATAAATAAAAAAACTTACTTATAATCTTCACTGATCGCAAGGTCTTGAACGTCTTCTTCAATAAGCAGGTAGGCCTTCAAAAGTGACATGAAGAATGAAATTAATGACTTACAAATTGCAGTTTGTAACACACACACACACACACACACACACACATACATACACACACACACAAAATGATGGATTTGTTTTCAATCCTAACACTCATACACATACACACACACACACACACACACGATGTGCGTTTATTATTGCCGCACCATTTTCCCTCCAGTAGCCTTCATGTGCTGTTTCTCGGCAAGCCAATGTTTGTCTTGGGCATCTGCTGCATACTGTGAACACACATACAAAGTCAAAGCGAACTTTATTGTCAATCAAGCACTGCAATAATACATTGCACGCAGCCTGAAATTGCAGTTCTCAAAGCTCCAAATGTGCAAGTTAAAATTAAGACATACAACTAAGAAGTATAACTAAGATAAGACATCACAACTCACTAGACATGAAAGTGCAAAGATATCAAGATATCAGGCAAGATATCAGGCATGGTAATAATACATTCTGAACTGTCAGTGTTTCAGAAGTCTTTGAGGTATGTTACTGGAGTGCAAAGCAAACGTGAAAAGCACTGATTAGTTTATTTTCACACAACCAAAGCACTGGTTGTGATGCAACAGTTTGTATTTTGTGAGGTCTGATGACATTCTTTACATTCATACTGTACCTTAAAGAGGTCGGCATGTTTGATGTAGATCCTTCCTCGTGTGCCGCCCATTCCCAAAGCCCTGAAGAAATAAAAACACAGTTAAGCCGACTTGCTCAAACAAAAATAGTTTAAGGTTGTTTAAGTGTTTCAATTTAAACCTACTTGTTTGCTCTCGATCCCAATACAAATGTGCTCTTGTCATTTAATCTAGCAGGATCCCACTGCAAATGTTGGAGATGAAGAGGTTAGACTCAGCAAATGTTGTTAATACAACATTAAATACTGTACATATTAAATGTGGATAAATTACCTTTGGTCCTTCCCGCTTGATGGCCTCAGAAGCCTTGGGTTTTGCTCTAGAACAAAATATGGCAAATATCCCATTAGTCTGCTGTTAATATAGCCAGCAATGGCAAGTGCATGAAACCTCATGAAGATGTTTTTTAGGGCTAGAAGCAAAATGGCCACACTCACGGGGTGCTGTACTGTACTGGTCTGTCATAGGGGATAGCAGGTCCAGGGGGTCGCCCTTTCCTCTACAAACAAAATAGGTCATTGTCATCAGCATAAAAGCCACTTTGCACACTGTCTATTATTTTAAAGGGATACACCACCTTTTAGTGAAAAATTGGGTTATTAACCATCTTACCTGAAGTTACATGTGGGTAAAAGCATTTTGGTCTCAGTGTATGCGTTTTCCTAGTTTAACTAAGTTAGCAACTATGTTGGTTGCAATGCAATTTACCATTGCCAACTCACTAAGTTGCAACTAAGTTAGCAACTATGCTTTTGGGAAACAGATGCCAGGTGCTATGCTACCACCAACCCATCACACTGAACCTCATTGCACATCATAGTGTCAAAGTGGTGTATAGGAAAAGGAGGTTACCTTTTTTGGCACAGGACTTCCTCTTTGACTTGAGTCATCTTCCATCTGTCTAGCTCTCTATACAGAACCAGACAATGACAAGACATTAAATAATTTGTAATAACAGGTACACATGTGCATACGTGTACTAAAATCAGAACAGTGGATGAGAGGTCTTTCCTTGAATTTAGAATCTTATTCTCCAATCTGCATTATAACCACAACAAACAATAAATGCTTCCCGTCTGATCATGGAGGCTAATAACTAGTAATGGTGAGACACAATCATGCCACAAAGTTCTTACTGTAACTGTATGGTCAGACCGCAAACGATTCAGGCGACATGAGCAATGGAAGTAATTGACTTTGTATGGAGACGGGCAACTTTAGCAACAAAAGTGGCAGGTATGGTGAGCGACGAAACTTGGGCGACCTGGGCGATGAAAGAGCTAAACTTCGGTTAACTTTATGTAATGAGCTATGATGCGGTTTGGCATCTACCAATCACAATATAGATTTCCCGGTGAGACTCCTGTAGAGAAGCAGGATCGAACGTTTGAATGCTAACGTCATGGGCAACTTTGCTGTTTTTGTTGCTGTGCCAAGCGATGTTTCTTGGGAGACTCTTGGCCTTTTATTGCTTGCGGTCTGAACGTACAGTAAGAAGTTGAAGGTATAATCCGGAGTGAATCAACACGTAGCCCTGCTGTTTTACACTGCTAAGCGCTACTGAAAGCCACTTCAATGATCGAATTTTGTGCATCGTAGACCGAGTTTGCAAACGGCAGCTAACACTGAATGAGGCATGTCAAAAACGAAACCTAATCGATTTGCTTTTGTTTTGAAATGCCCCATTCTGTTACCCTTAGCTGCCGTTTCGCTATCTCAGTCTGCCTTGCATGAAATCCAGTGATTGAGGTGGCTATCAATAGCGCTTGGCACTATAAAACAGTAGGACTACGTGTTGATTCACGCCGGATTTTTCCTTTAAAGCAGACTCTCAAGTAATCGCCCAAAAAGCTCACCTTGACAGGGAGCTCAACACCGGGTCTGTTGGCTGGTTTCTCTCCTTCAGGGAAAAGGCGCTTTGCCTATAGAAAGAGTCAAAGTATTACAAATGACTGTTTTGGTCTTGCATTGTATTCAAATGAACCATTTCTTTTTATTAATGCATTTAAAATGAGAAAAACTTACATTTTCGAGACAGTTTCTGCAAGCCTCCTTAATCAGCTGATCTGTCTGGACCTCTTCACCAATGTTTTCCTTTACATTACCAGCGGCCTTTTCAAAGAACTGCAGAGAGATTCACAAACAATACAAATTATTACTATTTACTTTACACATACTCTATACAGACTTAAAGTTTGGACAGACCCTTTGATTCAATGTGTTACCTTTTTACATGGTCACCATATACACTATAGATTCTCACCAAAGGCATCAAAACCAAGAATGAACACATGACAATATGTACTTGTGTAATTGTGTAAAAGTGTGAAGTTTGGACACACATTCGGGCCTGAACCCAATCAAAATTGCTTGGGGTAAGCTGGACCGCAGACTGAAGGCAAAAGGGCCAACAATTTCTAGACATATCTGGGAACAAATGACAGTTCAAGACTGTTGAAAAACCATTTCAGGTGACTTCCTCTTGAAGCGCATCAACAAAATTCCAAGACTGTGCAAAGCAGTAATCAGAGCAAAGGGTGGATATAACACGTTTTCAGTTCTTTCAAACTTTTTCATTGAGTACATAAAGCAACGTGTTCATTCATAGTTTCGATGCCTTCAGTGAGAATCTACAGTGTAAATAGTCATGAAAATAAAGGAAATACATTGAATGAGAAAGTGTCACGTCGTCTTCATAACTATCTGTGTTAAGTCAGATCAGCCTATTCTGGCCTCGACGTCTATGTTAGCCATGAATCAACCATACTACCGTGGTGCGAGTGTGGCCAGGCCTTTGATCAACCTCTGCCATTGATTTTCTGGTTGTATTTTATCGTTTCTTAGACATTGGTGAATAATTGCATGCTGATAAAATCGTGCATACTGTACTTCAGATAATGTGTACTTAGCATACTGTATAGATGGCTAACAGCCTAAAGGGTATAGATGACATTTCACTAACTTCACAGGAGAGCCAAAACAAATACTATATGACAACAGTTTGCTATAATGGTACTTTCTGATCCTGTCCTGATTTCACCTATTTAAAGCATGTTCATTGACATATGGATAACCCAATATTTAATGAATAAGCTTTTTTTGTCAGTGGAAAGAGCTTATCAGCAGCTTTCAAGGTGAGCACCATTATACGTTACAATAGGAGCAAATGTGAACCATTTCCGTGAATAATTTCCGATATGACACAGTATTAACTTTCAAGGATTTTTAAAATGAATGTGCGTATGAGAGCTCGACTCTGGTCTGGTCTACTCTGGTTGCGAAAATAGACCATGGAATGATCATGAGGACCTCTCACTCCTTTTATCCTCTCTGGCTGTACACTAACACAGCGACAATCATAGCCCTGTTGTTTCAGGCTTCCAAGGGCTAAGGGCAGGAATATGAATGAGAAGCTTTGATACAATGTAGACCAACTAGCAAAATGGCAGCAGATTCTAACTGGAGTTAGAGTTTAGCTTTCAGTTAACATTAGCTGACAGTCCACAAATTTGGTCTGCACTATACCCAATCTTTTTCTTCTTTTTTTTCTATCGACTGTATTCTCCTATCTTGACAAAAGGGTGAATGGATGACAGAGTCCATAAAATCCCATTCTGGATATATCTTGTACTGAGTAATGTTACAGAATACTTGAACAGTATGATGCCGTTCACCACCAGGCCATAGCCAAACATGCACTCCCCAATGGGGATAATACAGGTTAAGCCTACCAGTGGATATCGGCTGAGACGCTAACAGGATATAGCCCCTTTCCCATTGAGGAATATAGCGTGTTAAACACGCCTTCAGCGCACTCCCGCTGTGTCCATTCCCATTGAGGAGCCGTATTGCCGCATCAACTCGCCTCGGCTTTTCGACCCACCTCGGGGGGTAGTCTTTTTGCCGAAGCGAGTTCAATGGTAACGGACAACGACCCGCGTCTGAAGTGTTAGTAACTGACAGTAAAATCTTCTCTTGATGTTGCTAAAATGCTACCCAGGCTCCTTATTTAAACTTGTCAAGGTGCACTGCTGATTGATGACCATGTGATCTATCTGCACACATTCAGTAAGTTGCTCACACCTCTTCACACCTGCACATTCATGCCTCTTTCTGACTTGAAAAAAATGGGTTATAACCTTTTAAACATGTCTAAATTCACTTCCTTTCAAATAATATACATTTGAAGCACACAAATAATAGATTGAAGCTTCATGCACATAAATGTAAAACCACTTTTATCTATTCGGGACCTCCAAATTTATGTGCTTCAAATTTAAATGCTATTACCCATTTTTTTCAAGACAGAGCGAGGCATAAATCCAATGCATTTCAATGATAGAATGTTCAGTGTACTACCATGGAATGCTTTTAGAATGTCGGAATGTTCAGGTGTGAAATAAGCCCATTGGTGATACTTTTTGTTTTGTTTCTCTAAGATGGTTCCTTGGCTTGTAGAGACATGTAGGACAGAGCTTTCAGGTCTGTATACAATATCCAGTAAATCCGCAACTGATGCCAGCTAATTTCTACATTGCTGTATCTCTTCTCCTGTTCTGTACTTATGCACAGGCTTAGTTTTTGATTAACCACTTAAAATAGAATCCTTCACGGATACCTACAGTAGGTGTAACAGGGAGCATGTTTGCCACTGCCACAACCTGTAAATTAATGTTGAATTTTATACATTATGCTATGTAAGGGGAAATAGACAGTGGGAAATGCCCCACATATAGCACAGGGAATTTAATGCCTTTCCTGTGTGCAGGTTTCTGATATATTTCCTGACACAAAATTTTAATGAGGTCTTACCAGCTGCTATGTTTTAAATAATGTATTTAGTGCCACAGGTCTAAAAGCTGTGCTAAAATGTGTTTTCTCCCACCATGACTACTGCCCTATAAGTAGTAACAATGTTTAAGAGGAGACAGGAAAAACTTGACTTTTAGAATTGACTTAACCAGGTTTTCCATGACCATGGGAACTCTGTGTGTTTGTGTGAAAAGTTATTAAAACAACCACTGACCTTCATATATTTCCTGAAAACTGCCAGGATGTCCTCGTTGAAGCTGGGCTGCAAAACTGTCCTTAGGAGATCCATGGATATAACTGGATCGGTGTAACTACAAAACGCACAACAACAATCAAGTAGTGCAACCTTTATTATCACTGTATTACAAAGAAAAAAATTCACCACTCTCTCCCCATAGCATAACAGTTCTAAATGTTTCAAGACAGTTCTACGCCTAAATGTGTACAGACAATCTTCTCTTCCATCAGTGATGCCCATCTGAAAGAAGGTCTTATAAGGAAAGTCTTTAAAGTTTCCATGGACATTAGCCTGGCCATTTCCTTCCTATGCACGATTCTCATCACCCTTCAGTACTCCGTCTGGTATCCTGGCCGTTGCCTTCATTCGCTCAGGATGCCTTCCATCCTGGCATATCAGCAAACTTTGAGAATGCAGCGCTAGAATATGATAGGCTATCAGTGAAAGGCTGATCCAATCTTTTTGAATTTAAACATTTACAGCGAGCAATCTTGTCTCAACAGCCAGAATCCCAGACCCTCATACAAAGTGAAATGTAGACTGAGGGGGGCTGGGTATGCCCAGGCTAATGAACACTGGAACTCAAACTCTGTGTGTAACTTTAATGGTTAGAACATTCCATTCCTATGCAGTGGGTTAGTTGCAGTTGACAGCACGTGTGTATTATCTGTGGTTGACAGGGTGGCAGGTTCGAGACCCGAATGTGGTGTAAACAGCCCCAGCTATACTTAATACGTTATAACAACTTTATTCTCATGCATGTTGTGTTCCTACCTCATTCCCATCCTGTTTTCATTAGAGGGAGAGGCAAAGTGGTGGTCGACATAGAGATAAGCTGGTACTGGATACAGCATTGCTGACATCTTGAGGAAGAGTTACTGGTCTGGGCTAACATGTCATGTCTATTATTGTTTGGATTAGCTGAGTGTTGCTGAACGAGGTTCTTTGCTTGTCTATTTGTAAACAACTAGGACCAAACAGTTTCTTTATCCATCATTGTTGGTGTCTCCCCACACTTCTACTGATGTGGTTAAAGTCGTTTCTTACCTTACAGTCATCTGTGATCGTCGACCTCTCCGGTGAACTTGTCTGTGTTTTATCATTATATTCCATGGGTTCTACAAAATACAGGCATGAAGTAAGCCCACAATTACTGTCAAAACTCATGATGGCAATAACCTTATCAAGGCTGAGGCATGATGCAACGGCAAACCCAGGCTTGTCAATGACATCATCTTCAAAAGCGCATCCCCAAACAACCTGGGATCCTTTATCGCATTACGGCACAATGTATAGTTATTTTCACTGAACATGAAAATCTGATCTGCAACATACCTAGAACCTCGAAGGAATACAACCCCAAAAAGCACGCTTGGTTCCAAGCTAGCCTCAGCCATTACAAAACACTATCTTATTCTCCTCGCTAGCAAACATAGGCAAAATTTGACTTGCTAGTGAAATGCTCCTGATTACTCACCATTGACTGTACCTGATGTTCCGTGGCCTCCTGTTGCAGCCAGTCTCTGCTGCGCCCTTCACTGCGATGTGCACCCATCTCCAAGACGAAATTATCTGATAAACTGAAAACGATACGAAACTTTACAAAACTGCAGTTTGCGTTTCGCCTGTTTCGCGGAAGGAGTAACGTTAGTGATTTGACGTTTCGTGTTAGCTAACTATGTTGGCTAACGTTAGCCAAGTTATAAACAACTAAAATAGATAACTAAGACTGCATGTACTTCCGCAGTCGCTGGTCTCTAATGACTTTGCAATTTCAACACATTTTTTAAACAACGATTTTCTTTCTATCTGTCGTACGAACGATGCTACGATCGATCCGAAAATGCTACACAAGCAATCCAGAATCCACCTCCGCATCACACTGACAACTTGTTGAAGGTGGTTGTACAACGCCACCTTCTGTTGGGGAGTATGAATGCCGATTATTGGGCGTGTCTACATGACGTATTCCTGCAGACGGGCCAAGCGGCCATCTTTGTAGTGTCCTCTTCGCCAAAATAAACAGGGAAGACACTTCATTCATGGGCCTTTATCTGATGCACCTCCATAGAAAGTGTATATTTCTATGATGCACCTCAAATTGATTATTTGTACCATATACACGACCTTTTCACCTCATGCACACAAACACTCTTGTGTAGGCTACTTTTGGTGATAAATCATGGTAGGTCTAAATACTGGGTTGCTGATTAGTTTAGCCTACCTGGAAGATTATCCTAAATGGCATCTATGTACACTTTAGCACAAATGTCTCTTGATCTCACACCAAGAGATTCCCAAGGTTTCCCAACATGATTATGTAAAATTATATAAACAAATGAAACACAATACGCTTCATCTACATTCACCTTATATTTGCCCATAGGAAGTACATTAATAAAAACATTCTTGGTATACAGATCTACACATTGAATAAACTTAAGGGTAAACAAATCAGGTAAATTTGAAGACTGAACATCTGAAAATGTATCAAAATAAAACTCTTACAATGACTTAAGTAGAACAAAGTCAATGAACTAATTTAATACATATATTTAATAATTTTAGATTGTGAAAATATCAGTTCATGCACAATAAATTCCAAACATAAATTTTTGATAGAACACAAAAAAAAGCTAATTACAAAAATAAACTCAAGGGGTAATTTTGTTGGTTACACCTTGTGCATTACTGATGCAAATCATACATAATTCTACTTGTACTTACAAGATAAATTCTTCTTAATAACACTTTGGTTTAGATTAAAATGTCTTCTGTTTCATAAACTGTATAATTTATAAACAGATTTTTTTTGTTAAAAAAATAAACAAATGAAAACAAAAATAAACAAAATTAAAATAATAAAAAAAAATGCATGTAGACAAGACAAAATACATTTAGATTTTCAAAAGAGCTCAATACAACTGTGTGGCATAGAGAAATATAACACATACTTCATAGCAATTTCCTGTACAATATCTACAGTCTCTTTTTGCTGGTGACAGAAGCACACAGGGACCTTCATCCAACAGGTGCTCAACGCTTAAACAAAGAATCTTGACTGAGGTTTCCGCCCTCGAGAATCAGAGGTTACAATTACAATTTTCCATCCAAAGAGTCAAAGAATAGTACAATGTCAGCTGCATGGACATGTTGGCCTATGCCAAAGCCTTTGGCTTCTGGAGACCGTGACATTTATCTGTGGAAGAAAACTGAGACTGAGGAGGAGATCTTCACAATGATTATATATATACAAAGGGTGAGGAGGGGGACATTATGTGAGGGGAAGCTACTAAGATCTAAGCTTGTTTGATGTGTGTTTCGGCTACCATGAGACGCAGTCATCGTAGTGTCATCACTAATTACATTAACAAACCCAAAACTGGACATCTAGAAGATAAAAAAAAAATCTACAAGCACACGGTCTACCTCGCCATACAGAATACGTGTATGTGTGTGTGTATATATATATATTTTTTATATATACTGTATTTTTTTTATTCCTTTATGCAGTATGACCTTCTGCTTTGCTTTTTCTTTTTTCTTTTATTTTACATTCATTACGCTGCCTAGTGATGCACTCTAATCTCAAACAAGTGTAAACATCTCAAATAAACAAAATAATGATCAGATTATTAATTATTTTAAGCCTAAATGTGCACCGTTGTGATGACCAGTCATCTTCAAATTATGACAAAACTATAGGCCTAATCAACACACAGTCATCAATGTGTAACTTTAATATGCAATATATTTTTAAATATTGTCTAACAAAATGCCATTCCCCTTTCGGTCATGGCTGGTCCCAGCATAATTTGAGACCACTACGATTCTCTGTGAGGAGGCTCAATGGATCATACAGAAATACAGTTTGCCAACTGCAGTCTATTTTTAGGGATGAATCTGCCAAAAGTCTTACAAACAATGTTGTAATGCAACACAGCAGGCAAGAATTATATTTACGAGCCAGCCAATTTAAAAGTGGTTAGCAATAACATAAGCAACAAGTTCAATGTCTTTTTATATAGAGGTTTTAGGCATACCATCAATAAGAGGTTTAAAATTATAATAATCATTAAAAAAAAAAAAAAAAAAAAAACTTGCTACACCTCAGTCCCGTTTTAGGGACCATGACCTGTGTGTACTCTCAAATTCAAAATTACTGCTCACAGGCCAGTATGGAACATACAGACAAATACTATATCTAAATATATCTTTACAAACAGGAGGGTTCGGATACAGGCAAATTAACTGTGGAAACTGTACTCCCATACCAAATGCCATGGGCAAAGGGGGGCCTCTCACAGTCTCTTTACACTGGGCAGTAATGCTATTACTATTTTATCCACTAGGTGGCAACACGTACTTCTTTGAGATGGCTGCATAAGGGCTCACACTAAAAAAGATTATCTGATCAGACTGATTGATTAATGAATTAATGTGAAACATACAAAAATTGTCTGGCGTGGTGGGATGTTGGGAATTGATCTTCATTCCAATATGCTTAAGAGGCACATCCTTTTAGGCGTGTGATGATGAAAAGAAGGCTTCAAGAATGACAGGAACCCAAAGTGGAACACCGAGTAACATCTGCACCATCTGAGGCAGACATGGCTAAATCTAACAGTTGGACTACAGCCCAAGAGAGGAGACACATTAGACAATATATTAGGGATGGGGTGTGGCCTCCTTTCTACATGCAATGTATTCTTTAAAAAACAAAAAACAAAAAAACTGATTCTTCAGTTTCTCCATGTGTATATTGTCTTCTCAGACGGTCTGATTGTTATCTCACTTGGATCCAGGCATTTGGTGTTTTCTGTTGGGGCTAACATACTGCGGCTAACTCACTCACAAAAGGAGTTGGACGTGGGGGGAGTGAGATTTAGTGATGGTGGGTATTACACTGGTTGAGGGGACAAGCAGATCTACTAGGCCTCTACATCAGGACTATTGCAAGTTTAAAAGGGGTCAGAGATTGAGTCAGAGTTAAAGTCAAGCAAATCTGTAGGCAGCTGCTCACCGCTGTCTTGAGAGTTCTCTCTCTCCCCCAGGCAAGAGGACGAGGGGAACATGAAGTTGTTGAAACGACAACCTGCCCTGCTGCTGCATCCAAAAAGGAAAGGCAGGTGGGGAGGGAAGAAAACAAAAACAAAAACAAAAACAAATAAATGTAACACACACCCCACCATGATGCTCGGGGGAGTCCAACCAGGACTGTGAATCTGGACTCCATGCTGCAGTATCAGGCCAACTAACCACACCCCCACAGAAATACACTGAAAAAAAGACTTCTTGTTTCAAGAAGAAATATCAACTCTTCGGACGCCGCCAAGTCCAGTCCTTGCAAGTAGACCGACTAAGTAACGCACAATGTCTCTGCTGCACGCAAGTAATGCACAATGTAAGAATCTACTTCTCTACAGGGATGTGGTATATTTACAAGGCTTTCTGACATTGCTCCTCCACACACACTTTTGGGAGGGGGGGGGGGGGGGGAGCTCAACTGGGGGGGTTGCAAAAATATAGCTGCCAAAAATCAAGGGTTTGTCGCGTTTCCCTTCAGTTGCTTGTCAGAGCAACTGAAATACACGGAGAAACAAACATAAAACGCATCCTTCCACAGAAGGATTTTCTTTTTTTCCCACCTAATTCAGACAGTGAAACTTCCACTGTCAGCAAGCAAGAACGACGACTAGATCGAACGACAGATCAAAATCTAACAACAGTAATGCCAATCAACACGACTAAACAACTACGTAATTAAAAAAAAAAAAGAAAAGAAAAAGACGATAATAAAAATGATGACAACTCAAAACCAACTAATATTAAATAGTAGAGGCAGAGAGAAAGTAAACATGTTATCATAGACCCTCCCCATAGTGCTAATCAATAGAGACTCAACCCACTGACTGAGCCTCAATAACAGACTCCTTCAGCAGCACTTCAGAGTCATGCCCACACACACACACACACACACACACACACACATCCTCACTATTTCCTTTGTTTTTTAAACACTTGGTGCATCCGCCGTGGTCTTTTCTCCCGGGCTGCCGCCGTCTTGGCTGCCTGGCAAGTCTATACTCGCAGAGCGCTCTGGTGCTGCTGGCTTGGAGTCTTTGTCTCCAGCGCCACCTCCCCCAGCTGTTGATGAGGAAGACGAGGAGGAGGAAGATGACGAGGTTCCCGGAGAAGCCAGGGCCCGACCGGAAAGCCGGTAGGCGGCCAGAAGCTCCTGGATGCGCTCGGCAGTGGGCTCCCACTTGGCGAAGCCGGCTGCGTTCTGGAGGAAAAGCACCGCCGTTCCGTGGACAGCCTTGTAGTACATCTCCTCCCTAAAACAGTCACAGAGATTCAGTTACGCCAAAGATCATAGAATACGGACAGCTTCAACCCTCTCTGGTTACGCCATTGTAGTTTCCATGGTACTGATGACGAGTGCAAATGATATGATCAGGTGCACCGACGTACCTATATGTTTGATCCGTTAAGAAGCACTAACTAACAGATGTACTAAAAAGGCTTAAGAATGTAACAATGAAAACACTACTCTCTAAACTGAAACTACTTTGTACGATGAACAAACCCGAAGAGGTTCTGACAATTCGGGGAAAAAATCCCCCACATAATTGAGAAACTCACTTCAATGTACTTTTGACTGATGAAGTACTTTGGCATGCCAGTGTTTATATTTTTTAAGAAATGACAATGTACATTACTTGACAAGCTTGTGTACACAAGGACTGTAAATGCACCAGGCTGTTTCCCAAAAGCATAGTTGCTAACCAGTAACTCACTTAGTTAGTCATCAATGGGAAATTGCATTGCAACTTGCATACAGTATTTGCTTTTTTTTTTAACTTAGTTAGCAACTATGCTATTAGGAAACAACCGCGCATTTACCCAAAGGCTAGTTTTCAACCGTAGTCCAAAAGGACACTGTGTGTGGCGTCATGTTTGATCCTTCGCAGTGCGGCGGTGTTAACTTACTTCTTGCAGATGTGCTGGGAGCCGCTGCGGTACTCGTGCTCGAAGGCAGGCACGTTGAGCTGGTGCCGCAGGAAGCGGCTGGACTCCATGCGCGTGAGAGCAGGGGTCGGGGGGTCGCGCCACTCCGGCACGAAGATGATGAAAGACAAAGGCTCACTGGAGCGATCCAGCAGGTCCTGTGGAAAAACGAGGGAGTGAGAGACTGACGCCGAGCACTGTGCCTCACCACAGCGGATCTGCACCTTGTTAAAGTTGACATTTCCTGAGTTCCAAGGCATTTAAAGGCATTTCCATTATTACAGGCTGTGTCGTGTCATTCTAGATTCAACCAGTATGCAAGTTAAATGCAGCCTGGTAAGTGAGCCTGACCAGCCCCTCGATCTATGCTTTGCTTCGTACGAGGGGCTGGGATGCAACCTGAACAAAAAAGTCCAATGGCCAGAATACCAGACAGTGTACTGAAGGGCACCCTTAAACTTGTAGAGACTTTTTGGAGACTCAAAATATCCAAAACAACATTGAAGAAATTTCATGATTTGCATGAACAGAGGAACTGAGACAGGGGAACGCTTTCCTGGGTCAACAATTGTTTGACTCAATAAAGCAATGAAGATACATGGGTGCCATGAATCCAGCATCTAATAAAGGGCTTTATAAAATGCTATTAAATACTAAACTCTCAATGCTTTTATACCCCTCCCCCCCCACCACCACACACACACACACACACACACAATGTTTCATTCAGTTATGGGTAGATCTTATTCATCAGCAGCTAAGGTGCAGTGCAAGAAAGGATCATCATCTTGCCTCAAAGTGTGTGACCATTGCATCCATCAGCTCCTCACAGAATGGAGGGTTTGCCTCAAACGATCCACTGGCTGGAGAGAATTTCAGGAAGGGTCTGAAAGACACACAGCCAGCATTAGTTACATCCACTGTCTGTTGCTATCTGAATATGCAAACCAAACCAAACGTTAACCATTGCAAAACCTACCCCCTGGATCCGAAGAAGCCATCGATGTCGGGGAAGGCCGAACAGAACTGTTTAAAGTAAGAGTTGAGCGGCGATGCGAAACACTCAAAGGTGACGCCAAACTGCTTGTTGAGTGCCTCAAACACAGGCACAGGCAGTGCCCCCTGCAGGCCAGTGCCCTCGTTTACACCAGAGCCAAACATCACCTGCAACAAGGACATCCATTTGTAAGGCACTTTCATTCATGCCATGACTAAACTCTTAATGCTTTTTTTTATATTGCAATTACAATTCCATAGTATAATCAACATATAAATACCTAATTACATATGGTGATATGTTATAGATATATAATTACGTGTACATAATTCAACAAAGTCAGACCCATAGTGTCTCTCTAAAAGACTGTGTGGTGGCGGGAGTACGGTATGTCTTTACCTGGTATCTCTTCATAAGGCACCACACACGCGCGAGGAACTTCTCAAACCTCGGGTCATCAATACAGCTGTACCGGTACAGAAGCTCCTAATTACAGAAACATTCAAAATAACAACATCAATAATCATTGTTAGCTACATACAGTTAGATATTTAATATGTTCAGTAGCTCCAGTCCTTTGAAATAAAGGCAAACCAAACACCTCTACATCTTTCAGTAGCAGGTTCTGAGACACTTATTGGACAGACTAAATAAACCCAGAAAGACCCAGAGCACACCAAATACTTCATGAGTTTTACTGAGTGTCAAAAAGGAGACTGATGTTTTGACACACAATGTCTTCTTCATAGTTAATCAAACAAACCTCTACATGTACATCTGTCTATAACGGCCATCTGAAACTGCATCCTCACCAGTTTACTGAAGTAACTCCGGCTGACTTTCACCATCTCGCCCTTGTAGCGGAGGCAGGCGACATCGTTCTCGAAGTGCAGCTCGACGCGGGGCTGGGCAGGCGAAGGGATGTTCAACCTGATGGGGTAGCAATAGACGAGTCTGTCCTGCACGTCGGGGGTTTCTGCACCATCAACTTGGAGGGAGATAAGGAGGATAAAATAGTGAGTAAGGTGGAGGAGAATCCGTACTTTAATACCCTAGGGCTACACGTTAAATCAAGCACGCTACGCAAGAATTAAATCATGCACATTGCGTCAACATACAGTTAAAAGACTAATATCCATTTTTATTTTTTTTTAAGAATGTTTGCTGCACTGCTACAACTGGGTCCCTGGATCCATAGAAGCCATCGATGTCAGGGAAGGCCGGACAGAACCGTTTAAGGAACAGTTGACCAGCGATGCAAAACGCTCAAAGGTGTAGCCATTTCCAGTGATTATATAATGGAAACTAATTGTTACGAAAGACGCATCTCATGTATCAATAAGGTATCTGTTGGAGCCTCCTTCTTAGCTTGAGACTCTAACCCTGAATATCTGACAGGGACTGACTGCGAATTTAATAATTAACGATAAATCATTGCAGCCCCAAATCGATGGAGAGAGAGACAAACAATACCACTGATAGGTTGTACACAGCAGTACATCAGACACTAATCTATGTGAGAAATGGGGAAAATATGGGGGTCTGGACTTACCTGTAATGTTGCAGTCTTTGAGGAGGGTGAGGTGAGTCTGCCGGATGCGACGCACGTACTCAGCCGAGATGTGGTAGATCTTTGTGCAGATCCCTTCCACAGAGTCCTTAGCAACAGCTGCCACATGGGGCCCACACTGTTTCCGTAAGTGCTCAAGGCGGTCCTGACAATAAGAAACACAGATTTCATTTCATTTCAGTTCTTAAAGGCAGGAAACTACACAGTGACAACTCTCTCTCTCCAGAAGTGTATACACAGAGTGTTTCAGCACATAACAGTCATAACCATCCCCAGTTGGGTAGACACAGAGCATATGAGAACAAAACACAGTTATAACCATCCCCAGCAGGGTATACACTGAGTATATAAGGACATAACACAGTCATAACTATCCCCAGTAGAGCACACACTGCATATCTCAGCACATAACACTTATCCCCACCCCCAGTAGGGGTATACACTGAGAAATAAACAAAACAAGCATTGAGAGCTCTTGCTAGAGATACCATGTAGTCTTCTTTGCTTGCAGAAAGGTCTTTCCTCAGCCAGTTCATGGTGTCCTCCACATTCCATTTCACCACTTTTCTGCAGTCTGGCGTGGCATTCCTGATGGAAAAACAAGACCGAAAGAGCTTCAATTTAAAACATGTCTGGACTTAGGCATAAATGGGACAACACTAATTAGTATACTGGTACTGGTTTTCTTGTAGTATGGCAGTTATGTTTCTCTATTCAGCTGGGGGGTAGTTTCAAACATACTGTACACACATACGCACACAATGCTATGGATCAACAGAAAGCCAGAAGGTTTTTTTCAGAAGGCCTTCCATCTAACAACATCTAGCATGACTATCCAGTGAAAGTCAGAAAGCTGACAATGTGATATTTACCAGACTTAGATGACTCTAGATGAAATTATTTTGTTTTCCTATTTTGCCAGAACTCTAAAACACTTCCAGTAGATTTGTGGGGGCGTTTCAAAGGTGCTGCGGTTCTGTACACTCACCGTGAGTCTATCATTTTCTTTGCAGCTTCTGCATACTTGAACAAGAGTTTCCGGGCTTCCTCTTTGTACTTGATGCGTGATAGCCTGTTGACCACACCAATGAAATATTTCAAAGTTTACCGACTGTTTAGGAAGGTGTATTAAAGCTCAATCACCTCAATCTACCACTGTAGAGTTACACAGGCTGATTGTCTCACCTGATGGGAATATCGTTCATGATTTCCCGGAACATGGACGGCGAGATGACCAGCTCACACTCACTGGGCAGCAGGGGATCGACACCTTTGTCCGCAACCTTCCGCTCTAACATCCAGCGGTTGAAAGACTCACGGGGAGGCTCGATACCTGGACCACACACACACGGCTTCCATCACAAACTCTGATCTAAACATCTGATGACCTCAACATTCAGCCATCTTACACTTTGTGATTTTACAACCATGAATCTGAATTCCTAGTATTCTCTGGCACTGCACATAACATGGCAATATGCCTTTATTAAGAATGCACAGTAATCTTTTCCGAAGAATTACTACTTGTGAGTTTTTGTAGAGAGCAGGCCTGTGGCCGTACCTTCCCGCTGGGAGCAGAGCTCATGGTAGTGCTGCCGCAGCTTTGTGGTGAGCTGGGCACGCAGCAGCTCAATCTCCGGGTGCGGCGGCAGGTAGTCCGCTGGGGCTCGCTCACGGATCACTGCATTGGTCTGGATGTCCAGGTCCCAGTACACTCTGCACATAGCAATGATACAGATTAAAGGAAAATACCGGAGTGAATTCAAGCATAGCCCTGTTGAAAGAGCTTGCTAAATGCGCTAGTTAGCGAGTGGAACAAAATAATTTGGTACAGCATAGACCGAATGCGAACGCAGAAGCGAACAGGCACTTTACACTGAATCAATGGGATCTGACTGTTGGAAACCGAAAGTAAGATCTGAGGTTATATTGACTCAATATAAAGTGTTTCGCGTTTGCGTTAGGTCTATGCTGTTCGAAATTCTTTCATTTCATGCGAAATATATTGCTGTTAGAAGGCTCGTGCAGCAGGGCTATGCCTAAACTTACTCCGGTATTTTCCTTTAAGATCTTACAAGTGAGGCTAACAAACTCCAGTTTACTCTCCAGTCAAATGTATTAAGACAGTAGCTAACTATACATCTATCAAAAGAGAACCCAGAGAGACGTTTAATTTATGCAAATGAGTGTGGTTGGTTTTGAACAGGTGTGGAGGCATTCAAATATCTTAACCTAGGGCTACACCGGAATGCATTACGGAAATGCTGAGTCAAGTTGCAACCAAAATACACTGAAATGAATGGTCTATTTTCTTAGAATGTTTGCTGCAATGCCATGTCAGGTGTAGCCAGTTCCACTGATTACAGTGCCAGCTAACCCTTATGGCAGATATCGATACGTCTTTGACTTAAAACAACCCATTTAGACCTAAAATGCCTGCTATAAAGAACCTCTATGATCTTACAATTTTGTCTTGTATCTGGAGTGACTTGTTTGGCCATAACTTGTAGTGTAGTTTTTTAAAAGTCATTGGCATTAAAATGGACAACATAATTGAAGCAACATACACGCTGCTCCAGGTCTGAAGGGGTAAAATGCAGAGATGCTGTTCCAGATTTTAATGGGTTAACGCATCCAGTGTAGCCTCCCTGTTAGAGGGGGTGCTAGTCCAAAGTAAAATGTGTGTCGCTGAGGAGGTGCTAGTCCAAAGTAAAATGTGTGTGTGTGAGGAGGTGATGGTGTTTATTTACACAGTAGGACGGTATGGAGCAGGGGCTGCTGGGGCAGCAGGGACAGGAGTGGTGGGTGTAGGGGTCGCAGGCTGGGCCTGCTTGTCCTCTGATGAGGAATTCCATGGTCTGGCACCTGGCGTGCTGGGCGATATGGGAATCGTAGGCGTGGTTGGCGTTACAGGTATATCCACCTGAAGGAGAAAAAAGGGTCAGGAAAAGGCTTTATTAACACTACTGGACCACATGAAAGTCTAGCGAATGAAAGCAAGGCACTTTATTTTTGTCATAGCACATTCACACAAAATGTACTGAATGTGTTTCACAAAAAGAAGTAGAAAAAAAAGATAGATGAACAAAATCAATGCATACATTACAAAACACTTCACAGGTTTATTTGGAAGTTACACACCAAGCAAGACAACACCTTTAAGACAAAGGCGCGGACACCACTGTGACTTTCTACATTACAAAACAAAAAAAACACACAAAAAAATGAGTGAATAACCAAATGCCAAGTCTCACCTTGGGCCTCTTGAAGCTGTTGGGACCCCCAAAAGCAGCCTCCTCTGAGGGGCGTCTCTTGCGCTGGCCGTTGCCCATGTTTGCATCCCCAGCCCCTCCAGCACCAACACCAGCACCAGCAACAGCACCAGCACCGGCTGGAGCCTCTCCAGAAACTGGGGCAGCGTTTAGACCCAAGGGGTCCGACTACACAGACACACAGGAATTTACAATTAAGGAAGCCTGGTCGGACTAATAAATGACAGAAAAACTATTACATCAGGCTAAGATGACTGGAGAAAATAACATGAGGAAGTCTGTGTGTGTGTGTGTGAGACTGTGTGTATGTGTGAGAGAGAGTGTATGTGTGAGAGAGAGAGTGTGTGTGTGCAATACTTAGAAAAAAAAGAAAGAACATGCTTCCTCCTTCACTCACAATAACATCATGCTGCCCGAGTACTGGCATCTCCCATAGAGACTGGTTGGTAAAGCGATTGAAGTAATATGGCCGGTTTTCTCTCTTGCTCCAACATTTTGCCCAGCCAGCCTGAACCAGTTCATCTGAAAAGATCACGCCGGAAGGTCAGCTATAATATGACATCTAAACACAATAGTCCTGTGCTATCGTTTGGATTTTGGACAAGGAAAAGATTGGATTACATTATCAAATCCTATTTAACAATCCTATCTTGGTTTTTGATCTGGAAATCAGATTTCCAAAATGTGCTGTACAAAACTTTTGTTAGGAAAGGGATCCATTTTAAAATTAAATAAATAATATCAGGTTTGTCCTGATCCCAGCTCAGAGGTAGAAGGGGGATTTCAGGGTGGATTTCTGGAACAAGACATGAGGAATTTGTATTAAAAATGGTATGTACTGTAGGACTGTGCTTTTTTTCCCGTTCATTCATTATTCAATTTTTTTTTTACAAATTCCAGGATTATTCTTAAATGATTACAGTAATTTCCCGCATATAAGCCGCATTGTGTATAAGCCGCAGGACAGTGTTTTATGCAAGTTAAAAAAAAACAAAACCATATTAACACCATATTAACTGTCCCCCTGTTTTAACCTCATAGCGGAAGAAATTTTGCAAAATCAATGTATAAGCTGCAGCTAATAGTCGGGAAATTACGGTATTCATACGAAAGGAAACTAACTTAAACTTTATTGATTTTTCCCCCAATATTGATGTTTTGGATTACGTTTTCCATTTGTCTGCTTTGTTTCTCGTCTCAACTCTCCACCCTGTGTGCCTTTCTCCTGATTCGACCTCACTAACCTCCACAGGCAAGAGATGACAGATAGCTGAGCCATGTAGCTACAGTATGTAGCTGGACCCAGTGAGATAGAAAATGCCTTGAGTTGGCCTTTACAATACTATAGGCATAGGATAGTGCAAAGTACACCGGACCTGACTCTTACTCAAGTACACCTTTTGATGGCACAGCTGATGGCAATGCTGCCCCTGTGCGCTGTAGCCGAAATCTGGGGAACGAATACGCCACCTTTTTATGAAAATGGATTATTCACCCCCTTACCAGGAGTTACATATCTGGGTAAAAGCATTTTGATCTCAATGCATGCATTTTCCTAATCTGGCAACCCCAATTTTACCTTTTTCATAGCTTTAGCATAGCATCCAGTGCCTATGCTAAGCTAATGCTGAATTTGGGGTTGACCGTGATTAACCCATGAATTTCATAAAAAGATGGAATATTCCGTTAAACCAAAGATTATTGGAATAATTCAACCCTCTCTGGTTAAACTGCATGATGTCTGAATGTTTGTGTGTGTGGACAGCCAATACTGTGCCCATGCAGCGGTCTGGATGATTGCAGTAATTAAGTCGAATGACGCAGTTATCTTAGGGTCTCTGCTCTCCGAACTAGACAAACAGAGAATTTATGTATTTAATTTGTGCTCTAGTGCAGTGTTCATTGAACAAAAAACTGTAGCCTAATGGATAGCCTAAACTATTTCATTTTTGGAGACAGGACTAAAAAGTAATGGGTTATGGCCTGGGGCAAAAAAGACAACAGCAAACTCTGTTTTCATGCCCTTTGCAAAGTGCTGCCTTAGGTTCCAGGCACGCTGCAGTCCAATTCTTGGGCAGTGATGTGGCTATCCTACTGCTCACCTCAGTCAGCATCTTACTGTGCATCATCCAGGCCATAAGCCTACTCATGTCAAAGTTCCTTACATCTCAACATCCTAAAGAGGGGCATCTATTTTTCATTCATTTTCATTCAGCACGTGACAACAGAATTCAGAAACCACCTCTTTTTCTTTTACCATTTCACTTCTGAAACTGAATTATGAATCAATGAATTAACCACTTTATCATGTATTTACAGCAATTTCCCAAAGATAAGCCGTGGATTAACCCCAGATCAGTGTTTTATGCAAATTAAACTGCATTAACCTCACTCATGAGTGAGTATATTTGGGAAATTGCTGTAAATACATGATAAAGTGGTCCATGTACTTAACATATCACATCTGACATAACTCAATAATTGCAGTAGATCACACACAAATAATAGTCTAAAAGTGTAAGAGTGAGATACAAAGACCATATTGTTGTTGTTGTTATACAGTAGTTAGACAATAAGGAACAGACAATAACCACAGGTACATCATCTCAATCAGTGTGGAGTCTTCTTCAATTTCAGCTTGACTATGATGTGCACATACCAGGTAGCTCTTGGGTTGGTTTGCTGGTTGAGGGCAGGAGTGGTGGCCGCTGGGCTGAGGACCCTGTGGGGGACATCACCACTGCAGACTCCCCCTTCACTGTGCCGTGATTTTCACTTGTCATTTCTCCTCATCTGTACTGCCCTGAAAAGACACACCTCATCTTAAAGACGGTCTCTGACATCCTCAACGTGTGTACTGCATCATCCTAAATTATTGTAGGGGTAAAATAAAAGACGAACTTCATTGTGTGCTTTGCACTGTGTATTCATCATGTCAAAAATAAAAAATAAAAACAACAACACTCTTCTTGCTTTCACGGCAAGTTGAGTCGTTTTATTCATAAAAGAATACATGGATTTGTAGCCAGATCTCTTGTAATTGCAAACGGCAAGCGAGATCACCAGAGTTCCGTCAATCAGCTGGTGATAATAACATAACACGCTCTGTCACAACATCGTGGCTTGTCAAAAAATTAAAATTAAAATAAATAACAGAAACAATACAATTAACGGAAGGAACCCCATGTTGATGTTTGAATGAAACGACTGCTCGTCAACACTAGTCTAGCAACGTTTAATGATGCCGTAAAATAGGGATTGCACAGAAGCTAGCAAAACAAACGTTATCGGTGTTCGCTAGTTAGCGTTGTTTGCTAACAAGCTGGCTACATAGAATGATTGTGTGCGACTTGATCGCATCCACTATAAGAGTAATGTTAGAGGTAATCAAAATATGTTGAAATTTATATTTTGTTATTTGTGGACACATGATGGGCATTAAGATCAGAATCGACATCTGCGGTGAATGTTTTCCAGCTTTGTCGTCGTTAACATCTCAAATGAGCGCACAGAGGACACGCATGCGCCTGCTATACCGCCCACCCCAGATCGAGCCGCCCGAAAACAAACACGAAGGAGGAGGGGAAAACGTCGGGTAGCTGCGCTACACAACAAAGCCATCAGCAGCACCGCCGAACCCTGGCAGGGGATACGCAGAATATAAGGTAAAATTCGAAAAGTTACTGGTTAAGTCTGGGATAATTTTACATAGAAGTGATCGAAAATAACAGGAGAACATTTATTTTCGGTCAAATTTGGAAATCGTATTTCAGGATGTGCACTTGAAGCCCTCTTTCTGAGCTAACGCATACACAATTTTAGGCGCGCACTTTGGTTTCGGGAAACAGTAGACAAGATGGCGCGCGCTCTCCAGTGAGAGCTGCTGCGCCCCCTGCACAAAATATTGTTTGTTTTTATTGTGCATTGGGCCGGAGTGCAGAGTTTGACAGAATATTATGATGCCCTGTATATTCCGCCACATGTACATAGCCTTATTTTGCCAATAACATGGTTAATTCCCTTACCTTAATGAGGTTCGTCGGGAATCCTGTATAGGCTCTGCACTATTCAATCCGGACCCGCCTCCGCCTCTCCCTCCCCACCGTCTCCGCCATCTTGTATCGGGGACTCGGGCCTGTGTAATGCGCAGGCGCTAATTTTAGCGCTGTTTAGTACAGTATTTGTCAATGACTGGTAGCCATATGTAGAGGGGCATCAGGAGGCAAGGGGAATTCTTTTCAGACCAACTAGAATTTTTTGTTATTTTTAGCATAATGCCACTTACTTGTATTTCCTGTTATACACATATTAGTGTCAGGATGAAATTGCCTTATTAATTCCAGCTTTATCTAAACTACAGCCTACACCTGTCAATGTTGGAATGTTTTTCCAAGAGTTTGACAACACTGTAGCCTATCAGCCTGGAGATAGTAGTTAGTGTGCAAGACTAGCATTTTGGAAGAAATACAGTTAATTTGAGAGGCTGGATTGTTGACAATGGTGTAGATGGATTTGGTAAATTACATAGGCCTATTACACATTTTCTTGCCCAAATTTTAAAATCAAATTGTTGTTTTTACTTCCTCATTCAAGCTTCCTGGTTATCTTTTTTAAACCAAAATATGAATTGAACAGATTATTATATTGCATAATATGGGCTATCCATGGATTAAGTATGGTGACTAGGCTATGTCTTTGATGCTTCAAACATTTGCAAAAGAAAAAAGTGGGTGTCAGGAAAGCAAGTAGGCTAAGTGTTCTATGGTGTTGGCACCTGTTGCTTTCTATCAAGCTGTTGGCCACCAAGACTTAGCCTAAAGATCATGATGGGATGACTACAGTCAGAAGGAGTACTGGGCTAATGATAGGCCTACTGTATAGGCTACAAGCTACGAAGATGTAATTGATGGAACCGCTGACCTCTTACAACTTTTTGTCACTTTCTTTGAAATCCCTGCTCCATAATGGACTTGTGGAATTGTGTTCATTCTGATGGGGTTTAAATAGGCTAGATGTTTAAGATTTTTTAAGTAGATGTACAGGGTTTAGAATTAAAAGGTTTTTGAGGCTGAAACTTTTATTTTATTTCTACATTTATGTGCATTATTTGAATAAACTTTTTTGTATGCTGATGTCACAATTTGTGTGAAAGAGAATGAATAAATAACTAAACTGAAATTTGTTTCATGTTTTTTTTTTTTTCCTACTTCATCTGACTTTTGAATGTTGAATATGAAAAAAGAAGAAAGTAAAATTGAATTCAGAATGTGACAGAATGTTAACTCTTGTCAAAATGGACTCCTTTGCTCTGTTTGTTCTCTCAGTTTGCAGTTTGCAGCTCTTTTTTCTGGGTCAATTGTAAACAGTCTTGCCTTTGACATGTGCACAAAACATCAAAGCAGCAAAGACCAGAGATGGTGGTCTGAGACATCACCCCAGTGCTTGCGGTCTTGTGGGAACTGCCCTGAACAGTGGCAGCAAGGGAGGACTTGAAAAGCGCCAGCTTAGCAGAGAGACCCACCCTGTGGCTAGCTGTCTGCTAGGATCTACATTCCAGTGTTCTTCACTGGCCGAACCCCATCAGAACATGTGATGTAGCAGAAAAGTGAAGGCAAGGCAGTAATAAGTTAAAGACCCTGCCTTAGATGGTCTCAGGTCTGTGAATCCAGAAAAAGAACAGACACACGTCGTAATTAGTGGCTCGCTTATTGGAAAGCTTTGCTCACTAGTAGCATGCAATTTTCTGCTCATAGACTCACTCTTTCCTTTTTTTTCAACAAGACAGTGCCACATGTTGAACCATCACAGTTTAGCAGCCAAGTATAGCAGTTTGCTGTGAGATGCTGTTCACATGTATCCTTAGTTCACTTTCAGTGAGCCATTTTTGAGAGCCTCTGCTAGTCAGTTTCCAGTTGTCTTTTTAAATGGATTGTAATACTTTTTAAATCACTACCATCAGCATTTTACCACTTTACTCTGCCATCCCATTAGGCCTCTTCTCTCAAGAAACAAAAAGCACCATATGGATCATTGATTGCTGTATTTTCATTAAAAAAAATATCAAAACTGATGAACAGAAACAGTTTTTTTTCCCCAAAAAAGTTGCTGTTCTAAAGAGGACATACTGTGTTTGTTGCTGTTGGACACAGACACCAGTGGCAAAATGACCATTCCTTAAAATAGCTCTGCAAATGTTTACTCACTTAAACCAAGGAAATTGTGGAAGTTTAGGATGCTTAAAAAAAAAAAAAAAGAAACCAATAATATTTCATCATTATCATCATCCAAATGGATCATCTCCTTTAAGATGCTAACTAAGCATTAATCTAGAGGCTGACACACTGCTGCTAAGCATATGTTTATAAAATAAAACCGTTATTACAAGAACCACAGAGTCATGCGACTGGGGTGAGCTGGGTCACACCCCTTTCCCCCCCAACCTGCCTGCATAAATACTGAGAGTCCTGCTGAGAGAACAGATGCTCTGAGCGCCAAGACGGAGAGAGAAGTGCACTCAAGAGGCACAGCAGTGCACAGTGTCCATTTATTTTTCTGGCCAAAGACATCTAGAGCACTAGGACGTATACTGCAGCAGAGGCCAAAAGTGCTCTCAGTCATTCATGGACACTAGGAGTTGCTGTAAGTATTCCACTTTATTGTGCAATCCTTGGGGGAATGATATTAAGACACAAATGTGTCTGTGATGCTGTGCAAAGTTGACTAGTTTGGTTTTGGGACTGGGGATTAAGATGGTCGAAACTTCCGCAAAAATGGGACAAAGTAAGGTAAGTTCACATTTACATTGTAAATACTTTGTGGTTGTAAGTGTTCACATAAAACCTGCTTTGTTTTCAACTAGACTAAGTATACACAAATTTATCCTATTAAGTAGCCTAAAAGAAAAGCAATTCAGTGTAAGTAAAGTGTAGTATGCACATTAATAATGCTGTTGAATGCTACTAAGGGTTTCATGAGGAGTTTGTGAGTTAGTGCAATTGTCCACCCTTTGGTTTGTGTTATATAGATTCACATGATTATAACCAGAGACATTGCTAACTCCCAACCCAACATGCAAATAATTTTAGAAATATCAAATATTTCTGGAAACAATCTAAAGTAAATATTTGGTGCATTCCTCGAAAAGAATATACATTTCTAGAAGAGCCTTATGGCCACATGCGGCAGGCTTGTTATACTGCTGCTGGTCCTTTTGACATCATTACAATGAGGAGGAGATGGTCCTCTGCAGCAAAACACTCACTCATGCCCCCCCCTCCCACTTCCCCATTAAGTGAAAAATGGCCGGAGGGTTTTATAGGGCAATGACCTGGAAAGTAGAAAACTTTTGTGCTTTGAACGGTAGTGCCCTCTCCCCCTCTCCCACTCCTCACTGCAAAAAACAGAGCTTCTACAAGGAAGCCTGTGGAATAGCTCAAGATATAAACAACAGCAGAACCAGACAGGAACATAATGGTGTGTACGCTATTACAGTAGAACAGTCTGGTACATGTTATTATTACATGTTCATGTTATTTCCTCACATTCAAAAAAGTAAACAACGATTGGAGAGGAATATAAAAACCTTTTGGTCAAACAAGGGTTAACAGTTGAACATAAATTAGTACACTGGCTATTCTTTAGGGTGTTCCAGTAACCTTTCATCCATTTGTAAACTATGGGCACGATATCCTTCTAATTTATATACAATACAAAACATAAAGAATCATATTGAAGATGAATTTTGTAATATGTCCTTTCGACAGAGTGGTACTGTAGCCTATGTACTGTAGGCCTATGGCTATTTTAGTTATATCAATAAGAGGTGATAGGTCAGTGTTTTGGGGAAGAAAGGAGGAAAGATTTACCAGAACCGAGATGTTTTGATGCTCACAGCAATTTCCCAGAATGGAATGGGACATGTTGTCCACTCCTCCCTTTTACTGAAAGGGTCTTCCCAGGGATAAAGGTGAAGCAGTTACAACTTGGTGTAGCCTTCAGGGGTCAATGACCACCAGTGACCCTATTTATAGCCCACTGTGTTTTGGTGCTCATGAGTTAAAGTTGTATCTGGCTGACAAGAGACATCTGCCCACATCTCAGCACTTATTCTCACTTTCAATGCCCTATGGCCTCCTAACGCACAACATCCTTGTTTTGCCACAGGCTTGAGTCATTCAAACTCATTGTTATATATATTTTAAAGCATCAGCAGTAATGATCTCAACGTTTTAGTTGTCTTTAAAGCAATATCCTCGCCCCAACATTCCTCCCCAAGAGCATCCATCAGAAGTAAAGCAGGATAGCGTGTGATCCAGCCTACTGTAATTTACTGAAGCCAACTCTGAGCCGAGTCCTCTGGTTTCTACAGTGATCAGTGCTGCCCCTAGTGGTCGTTCAGATTAAAAAGCTGATCATAGCATCTCTGTAGCGCCTGGCAGACACTCACACGTACAGTCGCACTGATCTCACACTCTCAACTGAGTCTGAGGCAAACGCACGGTGTGAGAGGCAAAGCTTGGACTGCAATCTTAACACGGGACTCTTCAGGTACCTAGGCAAAACGACAAGGTATTTTTCTTGAGCATCTCGTTTTGAAGCCTCTGCTCTGCCGAAACAGCACTGACTGTTGTGAGTCAGAGGGGGATTTTGGTGCAGGATTTGGAAGTGCGTTTGACATCAAAAAGGCTGGAGAGATTCGGATAACGCGGGATGCAGGCCAAAGTGATACGGAGGGAGGCTTTACTGTTTTGTTTTTTATATTCGGTTATGATAATTAATAATTAATTCTGTCCACTTGCATTAGCAGTTTATAAATGTTTTTTCTAGGAGGAGGAATGTATGGGCAGGGAGTTTAAATGAGGTGTGTAAATGTTTGGGCATGAGACAGCATGTCATTTGATTACGTTCCTGTAAGTAGGCTAAAGTTGGATTGAGTATGCAGTTATTTTCTGAATGAATTTTGCAAATGACAACACTGCTGTTGTGGAGGAATGCTGTGGATATGAGTGAGTTACTTAAGAGGGGCAAAGGTGTTCTTGACTGATAGAGATGGACTAGGCCTACAGCTCATGAGAAAAAGTGCAGTGAGGTCTGTATATAAACCCTAATGTGATTATTATGGCATCTAAAATTAATGCAGTAATTCAATTAATGTTATATTTGGGTGAATAACCTAATCCCAAATTTCCCGATTTAACTCTCAACTTCATTGGCCCCATGATTGCCTGAATATGGCACCCATGAGTCAGAGGTCCCCAACCTTTTTTTCCCTCTAGGATGCAGGCCTATACTTTAACAAACTCAAGGTGGCTGAGAGGTACTCTACTACAAGAGTTATTATTTTACATTGGTATTATTAGTAATCCTAGGGAATAAATGCTAGATCCTTTACCATCTTACACACTTGCAGTGCAGTGCTTTTATCCAATTGAAATCTGTGGGGAGAAAAACTGCTGTGACTTTTATTGGCAGTTTTGTGTGCGTCTATACAATTATCATGTGACTATTTTATGAGATTTATTTTATATTTTCTTTACCCTTTGTGAAGCTACAAGAACAAGCTACTAGTAGCTCCCGACCTACCTGTTGGACAGCTTTGTTCTAAACTCTAACCCCTCAGTTAATGCATGAATCAACCAATGGTGACAATATTAATTCAGGGCAGTTATGTGATGTGAAGTTCAGGGATCAGGGCATAGGGTAATGGGCATAAAGATTCAGTCCATGTTTTTCAGTCATACGCAGGCACTCTTGGAATATGTCATACTGACTTCACACTTGAATGCTTCTATGTCTTTGTCCAATCCAGCTCCCTCAGGCACCATGACAGGCTTCATAGTGTCTGTCCTCTTTCTGCTGCCCCTCGCCATGGCAGACATAGCTCCTGGCTGCAAGATTCGCTTCACCTCCAGAGGCCTTGAGATGTGTAAGACACACATACCTTGTCTACTTTTTAAAGTGTAGTAGGTATACTGTACCTATATTCATACCTATATTTGGCCATGACAGAAGATTTATCATCTTTTTCGCTTGGCCCTGCATTTAGAGATTTATAACTTAAGTTCTGGAGTATTTTTTTTAAACTACCAACTGTTCATCTACAAAAACAAAACATAACAAAAAAAAGTTCATTTTACTTATTAATCGATTTGTTATTTGATTAAGTTATCATAATATTTTGCTATGGAATACAGTTCATTGATTTTAAATGTTCATACATCCCTTCAGTGAAAACTGAGACCCAGAGGTTTGTGGAGGAGGAGCTGAGCAACATCAGCATGCCAGAGATGCAAGGAAAAGATGGCCGATTTCAGTACACTATTAACAAGTAAGACAGATGGCCGATTTCAGTACACTAGTACACTAGTACAAGTAAGACAGTCCTGGCTGCTCTGTGTATCATGTTGTTTAAGGCACAATTAACTGTATGTCTTTATCAGTAGGCTACTGTATAGCAGAGAAATATGTTGCCTGGTGAATGACAATCATTTGACGATAGTGTAATATTCAATGCAATTCAATTAAATTTTATTTGTAGAGGGCTCAAATACAGTGCATTGTCTCGCGGCGCTTTACAGACAGTACGGGAAGCATCCATGAGTAACAGGGGCAAGGAAAAACTCCCTTCGCTTTACAAATAATTCGTTTTTAGGAAGACACCTTCCAAAAAACCCTAACCTAATAAAGTATCCATAAAGTCTGATGCATATATTGACCATGGTTTACACAGAACAGCATGAGTACTGAATGTAGTCTGAGTTAACATACACATAGTTTGTGTGACAGTCAGGGTCAGGGGATGGAGTCAGTAGTTGTAGTCATTTAGAGTTCATTGGGTGTAGGTCGCCAGTTAGGTAGTGGTCATCAGGGGGCCGTCAGGCCAGATCCATCACGGGGCCTCAGAGAGAAAGGGGAGGATGGTCCTGGTGTGTGGCTCCAGAGAGGTTGGTTGGCATCCGTAGTGGGGTAGGGGTTGGTGGCAGGGAGGCAGGGAGGGACGGGAGGTTCACCACTCAGCCAATGCGTCGGGGCAGAAGAGGCAAGAGAAACAAAAAGAAACAAAAGGTTTAGGTCAGTCTAGGCAGATATTACTTCATAATATATTGTATGTCATAGTGAGGAGAGGAAGAGAGAGAGAGGAGAAAGAGGGTTGTACAGGATGGCAAGTGTGCAGTAAGTGGCAGCACTAGGCTATCGCAGCATAACTAAGGTATGATGTATGGCATCTCACCAGCCCAGAAGGGGGTGGTCAGTGGCCACCTTGGAAAAACAGCAGAGGTAGCCTTCCCAGGAAAGCCCAAGGGGGAGTGGTGATATGCCATGTCCCATTCCTAATTATAGGAAATGTCAAAGAGGAAGGTTTTAAGTCTAAACTTAAAGGTATCAAGAGTGTCCGCTTCGCGAATGTAGGGAGGAATAGAATTCCATAGGAGAGGTGCCCGATAGGTAAAAGCTCTAGTTTTTGCCTATCGGGCAAAAATAGTTTATTTGTCACATGCAAATCGTTTATTTGCCACATGCAAATAATTACTCCATGTAAGAAGCGCAGTGAAATGATGTCTGTAAGCCTATTTGTGCATTAATGGGAGGAGGAGGGTGGCAGTATAAGGTGCAGATATGCAGGAGAGGGGTTGGTTGGTTGGTTGGGGAAGTGGCTAGGCTACTGTACATTGGGTGAGGTGTGTGTGTAGCGGTTACACTTTCGGCCAGCTAATAGAGAGATTGTCCAATGGCAAAATATTCCTGGCAAATGGATCTTTCAGATGACCATTAGAATATTTAATTCATTCATTCATTCATTCATTCATTCACTCATTCATTCAGTCAGTCAGGTGATTCAGTCAGTCTCCACACCCTGTGTCTCTCCCTAGTGTGAAGATCACCCAGATGAACCTGACCTATGTTGACCTGCGCTTCCAGCCTGACCTGGGGCTGCTCTTTGAAGTGGAAAACTCTTCCATTACCCTCAACTTTCACAGAAAGATCCTCTACTGGTTCTTGTAAGTTTTAATGGCATCTTGTCAACTACATTCATGACCTAGTAGAAAAAGGTGAGATTTTAAAGGGGTGACATTCACAGACCAGCACTCCTTTGTTTTGGTATGTAATGTTTCACCCAGGTGGTCACAAACGCTTTTAATTCTAAAATGATGATGATACACAAATTACTGTATGAACTCCTCCTATGTATTCCTTTAATGAATAGAAGCATCAGACACCTTTTAAGAATACATTTATTTGTAGACTGGTGTGATTTATGCTACTTCTGCATCTAGGGTACCCTTGCTTGTGCTGTTATGTTTGTATGCCACAGTTTTTGTCTTGTGCGTGGTGTGGGGTTCTGTGTGCGGTTTTTCTTATGTTTGATGTTCATTGTTTATGTTTAATGTTTGTAGGCTGTACAAATGGGAGATGGTAGGGAAGTGAGGAGTAATGTATTTGTTGTTGTCTGTCTATCCTCTATCTATCCTATAATTATGTCTGCATATTTCATTGCAACACCCATAATATGACATTAAGGTTTGTTGTTTTCCAGCTATGATGTGGGCACTATTAACGCCTCTGCAGAAGGTGTGAATATCCACACAGCTCTGAACCTCATCAGAGATGATGTGGGACGCCTCAAGATCTCAAACGTCACCTGCGATGCCTACATTACCAAGATGAAGGCCAAATTCAGTGGCACACTTGGGTAAGTAACTGAATGAACATTATGTACAATTGAATTAATTTCAGGATGATGAATGAATCAATTCAAAATGAGTATTTGCACCTCTTCTGTGTGATGGTGGAAAGTGAAATAAAAGTTTTATTTTCACAGGAGAGTGTATGATTTCCTTGCCACATTCTTGACTACTGGGATGCGGTTCCTCCTAAATCAGCGGGTAATGTAACATACAGTCATTTTTTTTCCACAAAGAGTACACAACATTAATTTCTAGCAAATAAGACATAACATTAATTTGTTATAATATATAACGCAATCACTATGATGATGAGAGGAAATGCTAAGCTAATACTAAATGCTAATGCTAAACTCAATTTCAGATATGTCCTTCCCTGGATCACGCTGGACTGGTTTTGATTAACTCTTTACTGGAAACTATTCCTGGCAAGTTACTATCCACTTCAAATACACCAGTCCGTGCAGAATGACTATATTATTATTTTTTAAAACCTCTTTTGATGTGTCTCTTGTTCTTAGTGCGCTCTGAGGTGGACAGCTACATTGGCATTGACTACTCCCTGCTGAAGGATCCAGTGATAACAGAAGACAGCCTGGACATGGATTTCAGGGTAGGCCTAACATTCTCACGTCCTGATTTACTGTAGGTTTGTCCTTAAAAGGGAAGGGAATTGAGAACCATGAACCAAGTAGAACTTGAAATCAAATGCCTCAATACAGTGGAATCCACAGGTGGAATCGCCTCTGATATTATCAATTCCTCTTATTTATACAGGCATGTTTTTCAAACCATGGCCAGTGGGTCTAAAAACTGTAATGGGTCTTTTCAAATACAAAACTGTACCAGGTAAAACAGTTGACTTTGACTTTGACTTTGACTTTACCTCAGTCTAATAAGCTGCTATAGCCACATTAGTAGTATAGGCTACAGTATACAGTATAGGCTCCGCTTCAACCCTCTCTGTTATAGGTCTACATGTATGTGTTGAGACTGAAAACCTGTGTGGGCATCTAAACAATAATGAATTGGACCACTATGCAGAATCGGCAATGGCATTGATAACGATAAAATCCTATCAATTCAATCCACCCACCCCAGTCACCTAACCTCAAAGAATACTTTGTAGTGGGTAGACTCCAGCTTTGTCCCATCTTGTCCTCATCTATGGTGTCTTCTGTCTATAGGGCATGTTCTATGAACTTCAAAATGAGAACAACACCCTGCCTAACTCTGCCGTAAATCCTGTTGTTACGGAGTTTGATAAGATGGTATACCTGGCCTTGTCAGAATACTTCTTCGACAGTGGGTTGGATGCTTATTTTAAAGCTGAAATGTTCAAAACAGAGATCTCAAATGGACGGGTAAGCAAAGACATGTTAAAAGCAATGTGGATATTTGAACTACTGCATGCATTACATTAACATTACAACAACATTACAGTCCAAAAACTACACAGATATCTACACAGATAACTGGTTATGATAACCTGTGACTGATGACTGATAACTTTTGCATTTCTAGATGTCAAAGGATTTGGAGATGCTTCTGAGAACAACCTACTTTGGAACCCTCATGATGCTTGTGAGTGTACTTGTTGCCTGAAGCCTGAAGTCTAGGCTCATTTTTCACCATTACAATTGAAATGCTACTAAGGACCTCCTCATGTTGTTTGTGCCAACAGAACCCTGCCCTTATGGAGGCTCCACTCTCCCTGGAGCTGGAGGTCCTATCTTCCCCCCGGTGTACCATCAAAACAACCGGGGCTACCGTGGCTGTGAATGCTCTCGTCAACGTCCTGGTGCTCCCCCCAGGCCAGCCTCCTGTGCAGTTAAGCAGTATGACCATGGTGAGCACCCCACTGTTGGACCAGCATGAGATCACACATGCCAAGACTTAATGTACCCACATTATGATTTACACATACAGTACTGTTTTGTTGTAGCCTAGAAATCTAGACGTACCCTAGCGGCAAATTAATTTGCTCAGCCTGCACGTCTAGTAGCAAGCCATAGGGAATTTTATTGGATGACGCTGTTGGCGTCATCTAATCACAATGCTCTATGTGTTTAGGGCGGGCTTTGCCGATGTTGTTCGTTCCTGCGATTGGCCATAGGCTATCCTATTGCGTCCAGAAGTAGTTTGAAAGATAGCAGCGTTGTTCAGCCCACGATTGAGTTCTGTCTATCTCTCGATGCCAGACTATACATTTCAATGATATAGGATGACCTGCCAGGCTAGTTTTGTTGTAGTTTTCATGACAGATTTTTGGTTGCAATTGCAGGAGACCAAGTTTAATGCCAAGGTGGCGATGAAGGGGAAACGCCTGACGGTCCACATGGATCTGAGAAGGTCATATGATCCAACACCAATCCTTTCTGGACATTGCAATCCATCACACTTTCCATGTGTAATTTAAAAGTTTTTTTTTTGTTTTTATTTCCTCTCACAGGTTTAAAATCTTCTCAAACAAATCTGCACTGGAGTCACTAGCGGTAAGCTACATGACGCTCTATTATGTTATCAAGATGTTTGTGTGATTGACATGTACAGTACAACTTGCAGATAAGATAAACATTTGACAAAAATATACACACTCTTTTTGTACAGCTCATCCCCCTGCAAGGCCCCCTGAAGACCATGCTTCAGATCTCTGTGGTGCCTCTTATCAACAGTGAGTGGCCTTGCTTTTCTCACACTCATTAGGTCAGGGGTCTTGTCAGGTTTCACTGACAAGCAACAATATTGACTTCAGTTTAACTGCTCTTGTTGTGAGATGATTTAGCTTTTAGTTGAAGTCGAAGAGTGATATGAGCCTGTCTGTCATTTACATGGAATGCCCTGAACATTAATGACACTTTTTTATTGTGCATGACTCAACTCATTAAGTCATTTGTTTGTTTTTTGTAATATAATGTTTCAGGTGCAGACATTACAAAAACTCATTGACACCTATGCCATAAACGTTACTGAAGTGTCATGTCAGTACACTGCTTGCCAGTAGTAAGCCCCCTCAACAGACTATACTTACAGCACACTGTATTCTCCCCCCTCCCACACACCAACACCACCACCACTCCTGTCTCTATCATCTCCCCGCCCACATAATGAGGCCCTTCCTTAGGTAAGGGCATTGTTCCTTGCCCCTGTTCTTGGATGCTTCTTGGTGGTGCCCTGCCCGCCACAAACCCACCCACCCAATGCAGCCCATATTCCTTCTGCCCATCTGTACTCTGTAACACATTTTATATTTCCCCTCATCCTGTAGACTATACCAAGAGAGGTGTGCAGATCCCATTGGCAGATGGAATGGACTTCATAGAGGAAGAAACAACCTATCACAATGTAAGCTTCAGATAATATTTTCTATTTGCCTAAATGGTCACTTTTTACTCCTCATTCTGTTTGGGAAAGACTAGAGATAAATTATCCCACATGCATCACCTTTAGTTATTCTTTTTTTCTAATGTCACCTTTGACCTTTCAGGGTTATATTGTG
The DNA here is from genome assembly GCA_027497455.2 of Sardinella longiceps. Lineage (NCBI taxonomy): Eukaryota > Metazoa > Chordata > Actinopteri > Clupeiformes > Clupeidae > Sardinella > Sardinella longiceps. The sequence continues at coordinate 6,842,429 of JAODXP020000013.1, forward strand.
GTTGGAGCCAACTTGCACTTCACCAAGGGTCTACGAGAAGTCATTCAGAGCAAAATGGAGAGTGAAAACAAAGTCTAGATGTCAATTTCCTGATGAAGACACTAAAACCTGAAGAGATCATCTTCCTGGAGTTCAACCTTCCAGTTTGTGTTATTTTACGAGCCATGTGCTGAACATCATTTTCCGAAGGGGTTGGTCCAGGGAAAGGGGGGGGGGACTACTTATAACAATCTCAGAAGCAGAGGTGTTTGTGTACTGTACATCTATAAATCAGGATAAGTGTAGGCAAGTTAACCTAATCGAGGGGCCTTAGGTCCTCATTCCTTTAAGTCAACAAAGCCAGAGTGCTACTTTAGGTTTACCACATTCTCTAGGTTAACTTAAACCCATCACTTAGCCTACTGTAACCGCCCCCTTGTGCTACTCAAGCCAGCACTATGGACCCCCTTCCATGTTGCACTTCAGGTCAACCACAGGTCAGCATTCCAGGATTCTAAACACGTTCTGACTAAAATAGTATTCCATAAAGCAGACATATGCTGAGCACTAATAAATATAAACATGGAACACAGGTGACCGCTCATGTTGCAGCAGTGGAGGATTTCAAGGTTGCAATAAGCAAAAGAAATCTGGCTCTCCTCATCACTGGATCTTTGCCCATTATTGTACACAAACACTTCAGTAACCGATTCAGGGTGAGAGAGGCACCTTTACATTACTTTGTAAGCCGTATTTAGAATCGTTGTTAAAATTTTGATTAGATTGTACTTAATACACGATATTTGTACAGTATCGTACATAGACAACATGGATATCATTTGTGTTCAATATTCTGTCATTCTAAATCAATAAGGTAGATGCTACTGATTGAGTTATATTATTACTGCTGTATTTTTATCTTTTTGAGTGTTGAAATCAAAATTGTATCGTCTCATTCCAATTAATAAAAATAAAAACTATGGTAACACATTGACTAGTAGATGTCCCAAATTTGCTGTGAACCTTTAACAGTGTCATTGCATCTCAATTCCTGATTTGCAAAGGAGTGAGGATTTCCTCAATCACAAACTCAAAATTTACACAAACAGAGCTTTAATATAAAAAAACAACATTAATCAAACATTACAACACATAAAAACAGCAGTGACATGATAAACAATTCCCTTTGTGATTTATGCAGATTTTTGCAGAATTAGAAGCAAGCATTTTCAGAGGCACATGTCCACAACATAAACACACCACATTTGTAGATTTTCATCAGCTCGTACTTACTTATCTAGTGGTTATGGTTGGTGGATGTGAGATAGTGTGTCTTCACAACACCCAATATGTGTGCTTTACAGAAAGAGAGAAATCCCTTTGAGGTGTGTATTAAAGATAGACAAAGTCCCATTGCATTTACACTACAGATAAAAGGTACCTTTTAATGCTGGACATACTGGTACGGATTTTCCACCTCTGGGTTGATCATATGGTAATTACCTTCAGAATTTCAACTTTTCTTAAGAAACCCATTCACAATGCCAATTGCAACTTGAAATCATAATCCTATGCAAAGAATTTCAGGAGGAGGAGGAGGAGTTGTATAAACTTATTCAGCCTCTGTTCCAGTGGGCACCTGAGGTTGTGCGCGCACCCCCCTTGTCTAGTGATCCGATGAAAGTGGTGTGCCTTTCACAGCGTTCCAGTGCAAAACCAACAGATTTAAATGAGGAAGTATCAACCAGTGAAGGGATCAGTAGGGCTCTTTCGTTATGAACCGGAGGAACATGGTGAAGGCAGCAATGGGTTGGTCTGAGGGAACCATGTGACCGGATCCCTGGGAGTGTGAGAAAAAGAAAGATTAGTCATAAAACACCTACTCAACTGGTAGTCATAATTACGTGTGTGTGTGTGTGTGTGTGTGTGTGTGTGTGTGTGTGTGTGTGTGTGTGTGTGTGTGTACCTTGATCGTCATGAAGGCTACGTTAGTGAACTCCTTGACAAAGCCACCGACTTGTTTGCTTTCACCATTGTTGTACATCCATGGCCTGCGCTGCACTTCAACCTATGTTAAAAAAAAATACAAGTCAGCTCAAGATACCACGGTAGCAACAGTGGAGGCCATCAGGTAGAGGGAGGGAGATAAGCTTACCGGCTGCTGGAGAGATTCGACAAACCACTCATCACCAAGAAAGTTGCAAGCCATGTCAACATCGCCATTGTACACCAGAATGCGGTATTTCTACAGAGGAAACACTAGTTAGACCTGACTAATACATTTAAGATTACATATGGGAAAGCCCTGCAGTAAACATGATTCTTATCCAACTAGAGCAATCTAAGGCTATACAAGTCTGCAAATATAATCTGTATTATATCATGGACACACACACACACACACACACACACACACACACACACACACACACACACACACACACACACACACACACACACACACACAATCAGCCCATCATATGCAATCAGCCTTGTATCTGTGTTAAGACACTTTTTAGATAGCACCAAAACCTGAAGTAAACTCACTAGTTTCCCCAGAAGCTTGAGGTACTGTTTCTTCACATCCATGTAGAGACGCTTGTAATTCAAGTTCACTTCAGCACTGCAAATGCACACAACAAAATAAAGGGGTAAAGAGCATGAATGAAACATCCTTGTTGCAATAGTTACATTCTTTAATAACAACAGAATAAAGGTTCACAATTCTCATAGGCATCCTTTGTGATGTGCAAAACCACAGAATTAAATGTTTTTTTTTTCCCCAGTCGTCTGTTTGAATTACTATGCCACATGGATAACTTGTTAAACCAAGCCCACCATCTTCCGTCCTCACCTGCATATCTGCCAGTTGAGGGCTTTGGGAGAGATGTGTAGTGCTGACTTGACGTAAGGGTTGTTCAGGTAGAGCGTAGATGGAGTGGAGTTGGTGCACGGAGGATCAAGCTTCACAGATTTGTAGAAGGCCATCAAATTTTGAAGTTTCTGAAGAGAGCAAATTTAGTCAAGGGATTATTTTTCTCTGCGGTCATGCAACATTGTATGAAATTTCAAAGACTTTGAAAATGCAATCATCACTGTGCAAAAGGTGCACAGGGAGACACAGGGACATACCTTATACTACTATACCTATGTATAGTAGTATTACTATACCTTATGACTTAACAATTTTTAAACAGATTTGTAAACCTAAATATCCTGTTTGATTCAAACCATGGCCGAATCTATGCGTCTGCGTTATAAAAAATGACCATCAAAGTAAGGGAAAAATTTAATTAAGGGAGCCTGGGAGTAAGTTTTTCTTGCTTTGTGATAGTCGTAGGTTATGGGCTTACAATTTACAGGAAGACATTCAACGGGATATAACCATTGGCCAAGATACCCCTAGTTACCTAATTAACCCTTAATATTCTAAAGTGGGTGGCTGTTAGTGATAGTCTTTCAGATTCCGGCCCCAACAGAAATTCAAAAGACATACTTCTGGACAGATCTGACTCAAAAACAACTCTATCCAACAAACAAGTGCTTTTGAGTTTTATTGTATGTGTTGAGGCAGTGTGCAAACACAGTGTACAGTCTTAATAAATTAATTTATAAGGTGATGTTCAGGAGGAGTGAGCAAATAAGTAAACAATTCAATCAAAATCAAATCACCCACCTGATTCCATACGGTGGACAGTTCATGTCGGATGAAATTGTTCCCCAGGTCACGGATGACAAGTTGTCCATTGTCAAGACTACATGTCAAACAAACAAGTTTAATAAAAACATGATGGGCACAGGGGTAATAAAAATGTTGCTGCTGTTATACATGTATGTAATACAGAATTGGAACTAAAAAGGGAATTACCCAGGGTGAATCAACCCCTAACCGGACTATTGTTTCACATTGCCAAGTGCTGCTGACAGGTATGAGAATGAGCAAGTTTGTCGCAAAGCAGACCAAGTAGTGAAATGGCAGCCGACGCTGATGAGGGCATGAAAGTTTTGTTTTCATCTGTTAGTTGTTAGCTGCGTAAGTTTGCATATTGGGTCTACCTTTAACAAATGCTCCCATTCTGATACCTGCCGATAGCACTCTGTAGCCACAAAGAAAAAGAGATATGGACTGATTGACTCCAGATTTTTCCCTTCACTCTGAGTCATCCAACTGTAACAATGCTACCTTCATCTTGCATTGGATAATACTGTGGCAACATAACACCAGTAAAAGACTTAAAGGAATATTTCACCTTTTTATGAAAAATGGTTATTCACCCTCTTACCTAGACTTACATACAGTATGTGAGTAAAAGCATTTTGGTCTTCGTGCATGCGTTTTCCTAGTCTGACAACCCCAAATTTAGTGTTATTTTAGTTTTAGCTTAGGATAAGTGCTGGAATGTAAAGTAGCCAGATAGCAACTCTTTGGCTACATTCCATCGCCTACGCTAAGCTAAAGCCAAAATTTGGGTTGCCAATTTAGAAAAGCTCATACACTGAGACCAAAATGCTTTTTACCCACATACTGTATGTAACTTCAGGGAAGAGGATGAATGACCAATTTTCCTAAAAAGGTGGAATATTCCTTGAAGCAGAAGATATGGCGTGTCAAATTAAAAGGTGCCCTTTAGAGCCTCACCTTGCCCTCACTGGCACTCCTCCAGGACAGGGGGCATAGAGGTTATACATGTTGAGGCCAGAACTGTAGACGATGTACTGCACCTTCTCCAGCTATGCAGAAATAAACACAGATGGGTATGAGAAGCCTGTGGGAGTTGTTAAGTGCTCAAGTATGCCAGAGACCGTGAGCTGAGGTGGATTAAAAAGGAATTCAGTGATGGCCTTACATTTCTGGTGCAGTTGGCATCCTGGTTGTTGTAGAAGTCACATTTCCCATCTTTACAGCAGTATGTCTGCAAGGCCTCCCACAGTCTAAATGTAGACAAGAGATTTTTTTTTAAAAAAAATACCAGTGAACCAGATTGCAAACGGTTACTGAACGGTTTGTGATTTTAAAGTAACTATTTTTTTACCCAGTTCCAAGAAGTCCATGGTAATACGCAAAATAGACAAGAGAGTTGTCATTCAGTTCATAACTGGACATCCCATTCCCAACAGCAATGCCCTGAAAGTAACAATTTCGTAATTCACTCAGATTGTTTTGTAAAATCAACTGTGCAAAGGCTTGAAACACTAGAGACTGGAGACCAAGATTGCTCATCATAAAAACGGACACAACAAACCTGGAGATTAATGCTCTCATCCTCCATTACCCTCTCGGCCAGCGTAGGGATATAAATTCCCGCATAACTTTCACCCGTGAGGAAGACCTGATTGTTTTTGTACTCTGGGAAAAGCTCAAAGAATCTCTTTAGGGCCAGGTAATTATTCATCGACACCTGGAACAGTGCAAAAGTGCATATTAATTTTCATACATGGGCAATTAATTAAATGCTGATTTGAAATGCATAACGATGTGTTGCAATGTCAAGGAATGAGCTAATCCCATAATTTACAACTGCTCTGACAAAATAGAATACACTTTTAACCACACCATACAAATGTCATCCTCCATACCTCTGTATCATTGGTGGTGTACTGAGAGTCATCAGAATAGGAAAACCCGACCCCTGCTGGGGACTCAAGGTACAGCACATTTGCAATCTGCAACAGAAATTGAATGAAGATAACCTTTAGTAATAGTTAATTCAACAAATACAAATTTTATTTGTAGAGAACCAAATACAATACAATACAAATGCCTTGTGGTGCTTTAGATATAGATAAATATTATATACTAATTCCAAAGGGCACCCAAGGGTAACAGGGGCCAGGAAAAACTCCCTTGTATTTGTAATAAATGCAGCAAAGTCTTAATGGGCAGGTGTTGACGCACCCGGTTCCAGGAATATGGATTATACTTCAGTGACACCCCATCATCTTGAATCTGAAATGAAAGTAATCATTTGATTATTCAACATTTGGCATACCTTTCGTCACTTTGCATGTGATTTCAGTTTTTTTTTTTTGCAAAGTAGCCTACACACAAATAAAGAGTTATATAATCAGTCACATGGTGTGGTGTTACTTGCTTTCTTAAAGATATGGTGAAGTTTTAAAGGTTTCATAAGTATGGAATTTGTTGGATAACATTAGGAAGTGAGAAAGCCGCTAACCAAGAAAGGTCCGTGCTCAGTAAGCAATCCATCCAGGGAGCTGCAGCCTGGTCCTCCATTCAACCACAGAACCACTGGGCTGTGAGCAGGATCTTTCTGAGCCTCAACAAACCTGAACAAAAAATAACATTGCATCTCACCTTAGGTAATGGGTACAACATAGACCTTTGCTGTAAATGGCAGACTACTTGTGTGTGTGTGAGTGAGCACGCAAGAACCCTCAAGTCTTTAACTGGTATTAATCAGCCAACCATGAAGTTAATTCATGCCAGTCAAGTCTTTGAGGGTTTAGGGCACACAGTTTACAGACATCTGAATTCAGCCATTGACTGAGACACAGTAACATTACAAATAAATAGATCTATCTGATATTGAAAAGTTCAGAACTTTCCATGTAGCAAGTTGGTTCCTGACAATGACAAAACAAGGAAGTTAGAGGAGAAGCGAAAGTCAACAGACTGGCAGATTACCAATAATGAAGGTGCTTGTTGTCAGCAACATCCAAGTATCCTGAATACTGCTTAAAGCTGGGCTGTTTTGGAAGTCCCGGAAGATATTTTATCTCATCGGCATCAGGTGCTCCAAAAACTCCCGTTCCAAGCAGCAACAGACATGGAACCAGAAATGACATCTGCGGACACAATACAAACACCTTAGCAACAATTCACAACTTCATAGCACGACATTTAGTGGATTATCCATTACCATGACAAACATACACGCTAACTATTCACTTTGTAAAGTTACGACAGAACGTCTACATTTTGTGCACGTTAGCGAAAGTCCAGCAGATTTCACTGTTAACATTAGCGGTCAACAACAACCAGGAAGAACAAACAAAGTCGAAGCTCTGTGATGGCGCTTAAAATAATCAATAAAGCAAACAACGAGACCAAAAACAATACGTCCAATAAGTAATTGAACCATCAAGTCAATAACTGTAAATGATAAAGTCTCACCTTGCCGATGATTTAGGCTCTAATCAGCCTAAGCCAGACCTTCAGCATTTAACTTGAAACAAACCATGTGACAGCCCACTGGAAGGTCCCGTGATTCGGTCACGTGACAATTTTCATTTTAAGAAGACTATCAAATTTATTTCGGGGTTCTGACATGAGTTGTCGAAAGGAAGATTAAGCTTTTTCTTCTTATCAAACAGGTTCATTACAATTGAAATTTACAAGCCAGTGTTCTTGAGATAGAGATAGAAGAAGATAAATGGTTAGGCTTTTAATGAGGCAATTCAATTAATTGAATGGATTAGTAAGTAGGATATGATGATTTGCCTTAGCTAAAATATGGAGATAAATTAATTTAAGGCAAGTAACCAGCACAGGAAGAAGAATAAACGCTTTATTTACCAGTTACTGACAGTGTTGGATCAAATCTACTATTTGATAGGATATTTTTAGGCACACGTTAGTAATATTTATGGAAATAAATATCCTTATTTGTTAGGCTCATTGAAACTTGACCATAGTTTGGTCCTTTAAAAGTTTCCCCAGATATTTCTATCGTTTATGTCTTGGCGCGTGCAGAGGCGCGCTCTCGCGTAGTCTCTCCTGACGCATTCATCCGGGAATCTGTTACGAGGTCGCTCTTCAACATGGCGGCGTCAGGTGAGGTGTATGTGAGCTTGCAATGACTATGTTTCAGCACTTGTGAGGCTGTAACATCGAGACATCAGAATGTAAAATCGTATGACTGTTACCAGGACTCTAGTGCTCTTCAAGAGAGGGGTCTTTAGAAGGATAAAATTATACTGGGTTTGAACACGTTATCGAAATACTATCCGGATCGATCCAAGGGGTGGACGGCGGGGTGCTAACAGCTAGTTAGCCGGCTAACTTCAGTTTGGAATTAGCCGCTGCTTTAGGATTTCTTTTTTTGGGTGTATGGAATTTTGATCATGGGTCGATCCAGTTATATGTGACTGCTTTTGATTTAGCCTCGTAATATCCAGAACTGTGTTATTATGCTTCGAATGATGATTCTTAGCGGCCGCCACATTGTATCAAACTCTTGTTCTCTATGGCGCTAACTAGCTACTGCTTAAGCGCATGTCTTGGAGGAGGGGCCGAGAGGGGTCGAGAGTAGTTCCCCACGTGTACTATCAGGTGGGAACAGGCTGTGTTTAGTAACGGATTTGGTACCTAATGTATTTCTAATTCTTACACCCTTTAGTACTGCCTCAGGTTCGCTGTGTTGGATAATACACCACCCGGCTGGGAGATAACCAGGCATCTGTGTGTTCTTACAATTGGGGAAGCTAACCTGCACAGAATACACCTTACTGTCAGTGACGAGGCTGATGGGTTTTACGTGGGCCTCTCTTGAAAGGTCACTGAAGATTTAGTGTGAAATTAGAAGATGAATTCAGCTATTCAGTGTTAGAAACTTTGCTTCCCACCGTTTGTTTACTTGGACGGTGATTAGCAAGACATGGCCTTGTAGTTGTAGCCCTGCGCTGGGGGTTATTGCGTAACTGGTTGGGTAGCTTGTGTGAAGCAGCCCGCGCGAACTAGCCTGTCTGCTGTGGGAACATTTTCGACTTTTCTTATCTGCGATAACTCTTGCCAGACTTGGTCCCAAACAGTGCACAACAGAGGCGTGCCTGCTCATCAAGTGCTAGATATCAGAAAACTGCATTGTCATTTCTCTCTTCTCACAACATAACCTTACACAGGCCTACTGTTATTAGAGTTGGCATGTTTAAACTGGCATAAATAAATGTCCATAAACTCATTGACTGTCTTTGACCCCATGCAGGTAAAAAGAAGAATAAGAAGGGGAAGACCCTTACTCTTACAGACTTCTTGGCGGATGACAAGAGCAGCAGCAGCCCTGCCCCCAGTTTCCCTGCCGCCAAGCCAACCAGTAGTTGGGCCGACGAGACTGATGACTTGGATGGAGATGGTGAGCATCAACTAGAGTTCAGTCACATGGTTGGTTGTTTAGAACACTGGTTCTCAAACTGGGGTCCGGGAACCCCCAGGGGTCCGCGGCACATTGCCAGGGGGTCCGTGAATTAGTTTGCTACAAAAATAAAATTGTCTTATAGAGATAGAAATAAGACACATCCTTTGGGCATCAGGAGACCTACAGAAAACCACTTCTGCACTGTCATATTTTACCATATGCAAATACAGTACATGCATATTTAAAACTGTTGCATCTGAAAGAACAATAGCTATCTTTTTTTTTTTGCGATCGAGAGGGGTCCTTAAAAAGATTTCGGCTCCATAAGGGGTCCCCGGCCCAATAAAGTTTGAGAACCCCTGGTTTAGAAAACTGACCTTGAGGTTTGATAGCAGACATTCATGGCCACTTAGTAGAGTTGTCAGTTAAATAAATAGTTCACTTCTTTATGAAGATTGGGTATTCATCCCCTTAACTGGCGTTACATATGTGGGTAAGAGCATTTTGGTCTCAGTGTATGCGTTGTCCTAGTCTGGCAACCCCAATTTTACCTTTAGCTTAGCATAGGCGCTGGAAAGTAAAGTTGCCAAAGGGTTGCTATCTGGCAACATTACATTCCAGCGTCCATGCTAAGCTAAAAAAATGGGGGAAATCGGGGATGCCATACTAGAAAAACGCAAGCACTGAGACCAAAATGCTTTTACACACATATGTAACTCCAGGTAAGGGGGTGAAAAACCAATTTTCATAAAGAGGTGAACTATTCCTTTAAGTCTCTTGCAAAATTCTGAATTCTCTGCTGTCATTACTTAAGAGGTTTATTGACCTTTTTCCAATCTTGTTTTGAATACACCCTGTCCTTTCCCAAAAGCATAGTTGCTAACCATTTAGCCCCTAACTTAGCTTTTGGGAATTGGACCTCCTGGGTGGAATGAATGCATTTGGAAAATGGCCACATATGATTGCTGCATTTTTTTGCATTTTGTGTCCGGCTTTAGTTTCCACATCCTGGCACACTGCGGAGGACTCTTACCGGGGGCCTCCCATTGACCGCTCCATTCTGCCCACTGCCCCCCGGGCTGCTCGCGAGCCGAACGTCGACCGCTCACGCCTGCCCCGCAGCCCCCCCTACACCGCCTTCCTTGGCAACCTGCCCTATGATGTCTCAGAGGAATCAATCAAGGACTTTTTCAGAGGACTTGCGGTGCGTAGTGAGCAATTTCACTTCAAGGTCTCATTGTAGAAAGTACTTTACTACTTAGCATAGCTGTGGTTCTGTCTAGTACAAGAGACAGTACAGACACAGGACTATAGGAGGCAGCCTAAAGCTTTATTGACAACCTCTACAATAATAAAAATAAAAAACTCCATGCCCTGCCTTCTACCACAGCCTTTTCCTTCCAACTTAATGTTATTTACTTAAAACTGCTCTTCTAATTCTTTCTTTTTTCTTGGTTTGTTGTCCCAGCCCACTCCATTGACATGATGAATAAACTTTTTTTTTTTCTTTGCTTTGTACACAGATCAGTGCTGTGCGTCTCCCCAGGGAGCCCAGTAACCCTGAGAGGTTGAAAGGCTTTGGATATGCAGAGTTTGACGACGTGGATTCACTCCTCAGAGCACTCACTTTTAATGAGGAAGTAAGTTCACACAACAGACATGAGTGTCTGTTTTTCTGCATGCGTGTGTGTGTGTGTGTGTGTGTGTGTGTGTATGTATATATGTGTCTGTGTGTTGAAATGCTGTCCATGTCTTAAATCGCCCAACTCCATCAGTGCACTGCAATGCATTCCAGAGTGTGCACTGAGAACATTCTGTCATATTGTTCATTTTTGATGTTCCTTGTTCCAAATGGATCAGAGGTGGCAAAGGTGATAAAACGTAGCCACTGTATAAATTGCTAACACAAACAAACATTCCGATCGATGACTAGTTTCACAGTGGTAGTCATTGTGAAAGCACTAAGCACTGAAACATAGTGTTTGAAGTGTTCCAAGAGTGCGATTTGAGACGCAGCCTCTCACTCATGCTTAGGCTGGTATCTTCTGTGCTCTCACAGTGATTGAATAGAAGAGTCTTGGACACATCAATATCAATTCACATTAGTTTTTAATAGTTAATGCACTCCATTTGTTACTATGGCAATGCTTCAGGAAATCCTTCTCTTGGATAAGAGATGAGGTTTTTTTGTCAGACGGACCCTTGTCATACTGCACATTTGTGTTGTACAGGAAACCTGGAAAAAATGAATCAGTCTAAAGTAATATTTATATATTATATATTCTAGATAATGTTTGGCAGCCAAGTCAGAATTAAGCCTTTAACATGGTTTGAAACATCTTGATTTGTTGAAATTTGAGGAACTAACGTAGGATGTTATGTAAAGGTACCCCACAGGAGAGTTGAAATGAGCAAGATAATACTTTGAGGAATTGTCAAAACTTATGTAGGATATTGTGTGTAGGGGGCCCCTATAGATGAGTTGCAGCAGCTCTCCTCTGTCCGCTCTTCAGACGAGTTAATCGTTGAGCGATGGCGGCTCTGCTTTTGTTCTGCATGCCTGACTCTTTTGTCTCCGTAGAACCTTGGGAACCGGCGAGTTCGTGTGGACATTGCTGACCAGTCCAATGACAAAGGTACAGTTTTTGTTCATTTTTGGAGTTTGTTGAGTCCAGATGATTTCTATGTTGGTTCATGTGCTTTGTGCATTTTGCCACAGACTGTAGTGTTTGGTCAAGCGGTGGTCATTTCCCATCTTATTTTTCCCCTGTTTCTCCCTGCCAGAGAGGGACAACGGGTCTATGATGGGCCGTGACAGGGACCGAGACCGAGGCCGCGGTATGGACAGTGGACCAGACAAAACCGACTCGGACTGGAGAGCCCGGCCCAGCTCAGACATGGATGATGGACCTAGACGGGATGACTCTTTCGGAGAGAGTGAGTTAATCAGCTTTCCACCCATCCTCATCGTTGTGTGTTTTGGTTTGAGGTGTACTTCAATAAACCTGAATCTGATGCATTGTTATGTACTAACCTGTGTGTGTGTGTTTGTGTTTGTGTGTGTGACTATAGGGTCACGGGACCGCTATGAGTCAGACCGTTTCAGCAGAGATGGACCACGGCGGGATGACCGCTATGGTGGCGGAAGCGATGGTGGACGCTTCGGACGTGATCGTTACGATGATCGTGGGCCCCGTGACTATGACCGAGGAGGTGGGTGGCCATAAACTCGAGCAACTGTTTCTGTCCCTTTGCTTTTTGTAAATTTTAAGGCTTAACTTCGCATTTGTTTTAGCTTCTGTGTGCACAAGGTGTTACTATCACATACTAAACCAATATTGAAAGTTTGATGTAATTCAAGCATAGCCCTGTTGTACGTCCCTGCAGACTGTACTACATAGTGAATGGAATGAAAGAATTTGGAACAACATGGACCAAATGCGAATGCAAACAGAATGAGCACTTTACATAGTTAAAGGAACACGCTACATTTGAAACCGAAAGTAAAATCAAAATGCTCCGTTGACTCATTGTCGTTCCACTCAACATGTAGGCTACTGCAGTCAGCAGGCTTGTGAAACAGGGCTATGCTTGAATGAATTACACCAAACCTTTTCTTTTATTAGTCTTCCATGAAAAGTGTTTAAATGAATGAGAAACCATTGGTGAACAATGTTCTTTAAATATTTATATTTATTTATTTATTTTTTCTACTACTTTATTGCAATTATTCTTCAAATATTTGTGTGAATCAGAATCAGATGTATTAGCCAAGTATATTAATATGTAGAAGGAATTTGACTTTGTTGTTAAGCGTATAGAGAGCTAACACCTACCAGACATAGAGTAGTATTCTGTACAAATGGTAGACATATAATATACACAAACTGTACAATTAGTAGACATATAATATACATAAAGGCACACCAACAATAGACCAACCAATATATAGAAAAAATACTCTATTATTTGTAGTGAAGTGAAGTAGTCTATTTGAATGTGCAGCCCTATCTTTAGGGGTATCAGGATCATGGTTTATGTTGCACGCTGTACTTGGATGTGAAATGTGGATCCTTACTGGTCCTTCTGTTCCGCAGGTTTTGACCGCGACCGTGGCGGTGGAGGCCGCAGAGCTTTCGGCAGCGGGTTCCGGCGGGACTATGATGACGAAGGCAGGGGTGGAGATCGCTATGGCGACCGCGGTGGTGATCGCTATGGTGGTGACCGCGAGGACCGGTATGAGAGGCGAGAGGAGAGGGGTGAGTCTTGGCTTTTCTTTGTAGGAGTGTTTGTAGGAGATTTCATGTTACATGCATATGCGAATGTAACTTCTTGGGCTGGAGAGATTTTCTGTTGATATCCTCTTTGTGTTTGTAAATGTTCCATTTTGCACACATTATGATTTACGTTGGTAGAATATACTGGGGAATTAGAAATGGAATGTCTGCAATAATTGTGTGCGGTTAAGAATCCCAAAGCCCTCCCCAATTCGGAGTGCTGAACTTGAAGGCGTAACTGGAAAATATTAGCTAATCAAGAAGTTAGGTCACCACAGTTTTCAAAGGTCTTTGAAGATTTAGGATCTTATGGGAATATTGTGATTCAGCCTGTGTGGTGATGACTTCACTTTTGTCACTTACTCGCCTTCTACTTCTGTAAAGTGTTCATTTCTTAAGATATACGTATTCTCCCATGTGCTTAAGTCCAGAAATGTGCTTAGCTCCATGCATTTCATCCTGCATGAAGCACTTTTTAGGACTAAAGCACCTGGGAGAATACTGCCCTAAGCAATTAGCACGAATTCTCGTTCTCGAAATCCCGTTCCCGGTCATAACTCCATAACTCCTTTTTCAGGTTCAGCGCCCCTACAGAGGCCCAAGCTGAACCTGAAGCCCCGCAGCATCCCCAAAGAGGAGGCGGCAGGCGAGACCACCCCCCCTGCCCCTGCCGCTGCTACCTCTGGCGGTGGTCGCTCCTCCATCTTTGGGGCGGCCAAGCCTGTGGACACCGCGGCCAAGGAGCGTGAGGTGGAGGAGAGGCTGAAGAAGGAGCAGGAGAAACTGCAGAGACAGCTGGAGGAGGACAAGACCCGGGGTGGTGAGCGTGACAGACGCGACAAACCACAGGACAAGTGAGTGGAAAGACCATTCATTCATTCATTCATTCATTCATTCATTCATTCATGCATTCATTCATTCATTCATTCATTCAACCAGCGTTTATTCAGTGTAGTTTAACTGAGGTCAAGCAAAGTATGATGTTGAATTCAGTTATACAGTATACAATAATCAGAAGTCGACGGTAATGAAATATTCATATAGTTAGATGATATGTAAATTACATTATTTAATAAAAAGTCTTAGATATTGGTCAATACAAGACCAATTATGTGTGCAGCCATGTTTTGTATGAAACCCTTGAAATGGAAGTGAAGATATCATTTTATGTCCTCTGAATGCAAAATAACCTTTGATATCGTATGAGATTAACTATGCTATGCCCTGGTCCTCCTTTGCAGGGACCCAAGCTGGAGGAGTGAGAAGCCAGCAAAGGAGCGTTCTCGGACAGGCAGCGACTCTGCGCCCGCCAGAGGTGAGCTGGTCGCCGCAATCCACTGCATGTTCCATTGCACTGTTGGGGTATTCCAAGTACAACAACAACAACACCTTACATTTCTGTAGCGCTTTTCAAGACACCCAAAGTGCTTTACAGTGGAAGGGGGACCTCACTGACCACCACCAATGTGTAGCACCCACCTGGGTGATGCACAGCAGCCATTATGCGCCTGAACGCTCACCACACACTAGCTTGAGGTGTAGAGGGAGGGAATCATTGAATGAGCCAATTACAGTGGTTAAGGTGGTTAAGTGCTAAACATGGCGTACTCAACTCAGGAAACATGATAAAACTGCGAATAGAGGAGCCTTCCGGAATATATTTTTAAGAGAATGAGATCTCAAAGCTTTTCTACTATCAGGTTTACTCCACTACCTCCTAACTTAACATACCCAGGTTTTCCACATAACCACGTTCTTGGAATGCCTCGCTGGTCTGTCTCAGTGAACTTTGGCTCAAAAGCAAATGTTAAGTCTGTAGCTGGGTTTAGGTGGGTGTTTGGTCTCGTTGCGTGCTGACTCTGATGACCTCCTTTGTCTTTTGCAGTCTCCCGACGCCGGGAGAGCGAGCGTTCCACGGAGAATGAGGTCTTCAGTGGACAGGAAGACGAGCCGCCTTCCTCCGGCTCTCGCCCTCCTGCCTCCCCCACCAGTCAGGACGGCCTCCCCCTCAAAGTCATGCCCGCGCCACCCCCCAAGGAGAATGCCTGGGCCAAGCGCAGCGCTAGTGGCGGAACCAGCGAGGGGGACCGCACCCCCATCTCCCCCTCTGGTGGCCTCCCCCCGAAGAGGTGCGATGCTTTGCCCTCATAAAACCCCACCACCCACCCCCCCACCCCACCCCCAGTCAAAACACAAGCGCGACCGTGACCATGGGCATGAGCGATCAGGAACGAGTCGCACGCTACTAAACGATCCAGTCATGTCAAACCCACCGCATCGGCAGCACGTTACTACCACCGACTGTGCTAGGCCAGTTTTTAACTCTCGTCTTCTCCTCTAATCGAAGAAGATTGTGATTCGCTGTATGGTTTCGAAATATGTGGCCAACTCAAAATGGGGAAAATGTAATGAAATCCCAAGAAATGTTTTTTTTTTTTCTCATGCCAATAAACAAATTTCCTTTAACCAATTGGAGGTTTATCCACCTCTCATAAGTGAATTGATTTATTGCTCAACTTTTTCCTACTCTTTCCAACTTGCGTTTCTTGAAATTGCATTGGCAAGTTGGATGCAAAAATGTCCTGTCGCTTCACGTTGGCCTACTATGTAACTATGAAAATAAAGTTGTTGAAGTCCAGCAGTACATATCAGACGCATTTATCTAAAGTGTCAGACTCGAAACGAAACAATGTCGGAGCGATCAATTTGAAGTCGGTGACGTTACCACTGCTTCAAACTGTTCATGCCCTTATGATATGACTGAATAATGAATATGTGTAACCTCCTACTGTTTTTGGCTGTGTGGTCCAGGATGATTTAATCGTTCGAAGTTGACTAAAACCAGTGCACCATCTTGCTGTTGGTAGGAAAAAATGCTTATATTTTGTCATAGAGCCAAGAGTGAAGTGGCAGCTAACTAGCTGAATGGGGCATAGAGACACTGCTTCAGTGTCCTTTTATTTATTTATTTTATTTAATTTTTTTCATTGACCTATTCACTTAGTTTTAGACCCAGCTTACTTGTATGTTTACCTTTTTAATATAAATTTTCTCCTATCAACAGCACACAGTGGCTGCAAACAATATGGCCATGGGTTAAAATTTCCCTTCAATTTTCCTTTTCCTATTGACTGAGATTTTAACCTATGAGCTTGTAGCATCTCAAAGGGGGATGTAGAGGTGCTATCAAGGATGCTATAGCCCCTGGGTATTGCCAACTGTAGCCTGTATGTGCAAGTTTTTAGGGAGGGATGTTCGCTGACTGCAGGTCTAACTGCTGATTGCTGTGATGCAACAGGGGTAATATGTAGAAGTACACATTTTTGGCTTGCATAGGGTCTTCAGTAGTTGGCAGATTCGACACTACCTTTCTATGAGGACGACTGCAGCCAGCATAGATTTCAAAAATAGCCAATGGGATGAGAATACGAATGAGCTTCCATCTCAGTAGCTGCAGCTCACTTCAAGTTAAAGTCAGGTAATGTCGAATGTGCCTTTGGACTAACCTCAAATCCTGAAGGGACTTCCCACGGGTATGAGTGTCTTACATGCTGGTGTGCATGTCTTTGCAGCTCTTCCAGTTCGGCCGACGAGAGAGGCTCAGGCAAAGGTATGGGTCCTTCAATCTGTCACCCCTTTAATTACCCTAACCCTTTAACATCGTTCGGCTCTCTGTCAGAGATCCCGTAGAAATAACATGTCATTGGTATGTTGCAGATGAGAATAAGGTGGACGGAGTGCGGCGGGATCGGGGGCCCCCTAGGGGTCGTGGTGGGGGTCCTGTTGGCTCTGCAGCAGGACGCGGACGAGGAGAGGGGCCCAACCGAGACAGACGGAGAGAAGGAGACCGGTACTGAATAGAGTAGAATTCCAGAATGTGACTTCTGTTGCAGTTCCAGAATCTGACGACTGGGCCTACTAGTTGCACAACTGAATGTAGAGCATCTCCCCGAGGGTTGCATGCAAAAAGAATCAATTCAGTGTGCTTTCTCTGCCCTTCTCCTGACCACATAAAATTGGCTGGGGTTAAACCACTTCTGTTAGGCTTGTTTGATCAGCATCACAGATACTGTATCTGCAGCCATATTGACACTGAATATGTCAGCTAATGCATCTGTCTATCACAGGGGTTCTCAAACTTTATTGGGCCGGGGACGCCTCATGGAGCCAATTTTTTTTCAAGGACCCCTCTTGATCGCAAAAAGCTGTAAAAATAGCTGTTCTTTCAGATGCAATAGTTTAAAATATAGGTGTGTTATTGCATATGGAAAAATCTGATCATGCAGAAGTGACTTTCTGTAGGTTTACTGTTTAAGAAATGCCCAAGAAAAGTGTTAATATCCCTAAAAGACATGTTAATTTTTTGTAGCAAACTTTTTCACGGACCCCCTGGCAATGTGTCACGGACCCCTTGGGGTCCCCAGTCCCTAGTTTTTGAGAACAAGTGGTCTATCAGACCTACACTAGCTTTTTCATACCCACTGCCTGAAAACCTGAAGGGAAATACAACTAATGACCATACAGAAGAGAATATTGCTGGTGTTTCTGTTTTATAGAGCTGGTTGAAACGGTTAACTTTTAATTTAAATTATCACAGAAGACTAAGCTAAGGCAGCTAATAGCATACATCACAATATGGACACTTGTGAAAGAGTCCTACTGTATGTAGGCACTGATGGTGTCCTGTTAGGGCAGAAAAGAATGACGAAGGACGGGCGAGGATGGGCAGTCTATCTTGCAAGACATATTTTTCTTTAATAGGACTTAAACACTTTTTGAATTCATCCTTCATTTTTTCACCCTTTTTATAGTCTTGAGCTGAATGGCTGTACTCCAGCCAGCCAGAAATGATGCTGTGTGTGTGTGACACTGTGACTGTGTGTGTGTTTCTGTAGGAAAGAGAGCCGAAAGGATCGAGAGCCCAGACCAGCACCTGAGCCAAAGAAATATGAGGAGAGCCCCGCCCCTGTGAGTTCCTCCTCCACTAACACTTCTAGTAGTGATATTCAGTGTTTCTAAAGTCCAGGAGCCATGAATGGAAGGCTGCTTTTTCAAGCATTCCACATCATTATCTGTCGCCAAGTACTGTTCCAATGTCAAGCATCCTTCTAAATTCTAGCGAGGACAGAGGCCTTTGTTCATAGATTTTTCAAGGATGCACTGATGGAACCTTGTTTTTTAAGTGTACGGCTTCCAAGGCTAGTGTGCTACCTAGGAAGCATTCTCGACTTTGAGAAACACTGTCAGTGTTTCTCAAAGTCTAGGAACCATGCTCGGAAGGCTGCTTTTTCAAGCATTCCACGTCATTATCTGTCGCCGAGTACTGTTCCAATGTCAAGCATCCTTCTAAATTCTTGCGAGGACAGAGGCCTTTGTTTATAGAATTTTCAAGGATGCACTGATGGAACCTCGTTTTGGAAGTGTACCACTTTCAAGGCGAGTGTGCTACCTAGGAAGCATTCTCGACCTTGAGAAACACTGATTGTAGGACAGTGTACATAGCTTGGGAAGAGGGCTTGTCTTCTGGTTATTTGGCCACCATGCAGATAGGCTAGTCAATTAATGCTGGAAAATGAGGTTGTATTCACAAGCCCTTTCTCCTCTACACTACTCATGGCAAGAAATTACATCTGTGGCAAGGCGGTCACCTTAAGGTGGCTACAGACCTAAGATCCGTGATGAGACGGGCTGCGATGTTCTACCAGCGACAAAAAACTCTGCAACTGCAATTTGACATGTTAAAACTTTTGCATCGACTTGCAACTGCATTCACACTGCCGCAACAATTCTCATCTCGTGGCAAATCTTCAGTCTGAATTGGCCTTTAAGCATTTTGTATGGGATTGCAACTGGAGAGCTGGCAGTGCAGCCCCTGATGGTTTAGATTTTCATCAAAATGATGTCAGGCTCCCAAGCTCTATTAGTTTCTCCTTTTGAGTGTAAGAAATGGGTGTGTTGGTGTAATGCTATTTCTGAACACTTACGGTGTTTTATTTTGTTTTGTTTTGTGTTGTGCAGAAGTTCAGCTCGGCTAGTAAATACGCCGCTCTGCTGATGGACGGAGACCAAGGGGACGATGAGGATGGGGCGTAGACAGCGCGGAGCAACACTGTCGCGTTACAAAGAAGTGGTGGGGAAAAAGAACGAAAGAACGAAAATGATAAAAAATCAAATTCACTCTAAATCAGAAAATTACTTTACTTGTGTGATGGAGGTGCAGGCCTTGTAGCCCCAAGCCCCTCCTCCCTATCTTTACTTAAGTTCCAGAATGCAGTTCTTGGATGCCGTTTCTAGAACATAAGAGAAAGTGTCACAAACTGGAGGTTTCGTTTTTTTTTTCTTTCTTTTGTTTTTGCTTTTTTTAATGATGAAATTTAAAATGGCTCAGTTACACATTCGAAAAGGAAGGAATTGTAATAAATAAATAAAAAATGTGGAGGGAAAAAAAAAACCTTTGCATTCGTTTTTGCTTCTTTCAATCATCCATATAACAGTAAAATAATTTGAGAAACTGCTGCACACCTGTGTTTTCCATGCTTGTATCTTAAATTAGATTAAATTGGATATCTTGAAGAATAATCGCTACATATGATCCTCTGAACACCTGAAAAGATGGTGTGAAACACTCTACTACTGAGTTGGATATCCTCCTTCAAGTTCGAACCCGGTCCAACGTTTATAGTACATTAACACCCCTCTATTTAGAAGCTGTTACATTTCACAGCAGAGGTGACGAGAATGATTGCCAGGTAGTGCCTTTAATCACTTCACAGCCGTGTCTGTGTGTGTGTGTGTGTGTGTGTGTGTGTGTGTGTCAGCGTCAGCATGAGAAAGACAGTCTCCAGACCCTGGTGCACATTTGAGCTGGAGGACCCCCCTGCTCTGGTGTTGTTGTAGCTGTGGGAAGCACAGGGGGAGAGACGCCATGAAGAATCTCCCTACCCAACAGAACCCACTGCTTGTTCAGCTGCTGTGGGCCAGTAGCTCAATAGGCTGAATCCCCACCCACCCCCTTGTGCCCTCAACCCTCAACCCACACAGCCTGAAGAAGCAGGGGTCAGCTCCATGACATCCTCCATGAAGCCTCTGAGGAGGGCCTAGGGTTGGAGAGGGCTGGCTAATAGGATTCAACCTCTGATTCTTTTCCTCTTTTAAGGACCCCTTGAAAATGAGATGTTGCGGGGGCGGCATAGCTCAGTGGGCTAGTGCGTCATACCGCATATCCGGGGACCCGGGTTCGATTCTGTCCCGAGGTCATTCCCCGATCCATACCCTTCTCTCCTACTCATTTCCTGTCACACTCTTCACTGTCCTATCAAATTAAAGGCATAAAACCCCCTAAAAAATATCTTAAAAAAAAAAAAAAAGAAAATGAGATGTTGCATCTCAGGGGGCTAACCCTTCAATAAAGATTAAAAGAAGATAAAGAATTAGGACTTTAGGGATGGTAGATGAGCTGGACTGTGTGTAGACTTAGGTGTCTGAGGGCTTAGGGTTGGAGAGCGGTAATGGGATTCAGCTTGTGATTAGCACTATGGGGATAATAGATAGGCTAGATTGTGCAGTGCTGAGTCTCTGAGGGCTTAGGGTTGGAGAGCAGTAATAGGATTCGGCCTGTACATGGGCTGGACTGTTATGTGTGTAGGGTCCAAGGCTTGTGATCTTGAGGCCGGATGTGAACAGTGTTGATTGCGTGACGTGAACGCGTCTTTTTATAGTTCCCAAGATATACACATGATGGGCGAATCAGAATTGACCGTGGTGTTGCCTGGGCGTGCAGCGGCTCATCTGGTTTAGATCATTCGGCAGTCCAACAATTGTGTTTAGAGAAGACG
>JAODXP020000013.1:6868614-6873614 GCA_027497455.2 Sardinella longiceps
TTAGGGGGGATTGAGGCTTTTTTTTTCTACCGCTGAGGTTTCACCAATGGCTTGAGCGTCCCACAGATTCCGCATCCTTTTGCAGACAGGCTACAGAAACTTGCACATGGATTCATAACATCAGTGTAAGTGCAGTCATAGCAGTCAAGAAAAGCGATGAGTAAGGTAAGAGTCCATGCTTGAATCAACTATTTGGAAGTTTTGTCAGGAAAAGGCAACCTATGTTTTGTCAGTTTTTTTAAAGAGCGTAAAAGGATGTACTGTAGGCTAAATTTAGGCTATTCCTTCCGTCTTCATTTCATGTTGTAATAAACAGTAATTCACTGTCTCCTTTCCACAAGCAATATGGAGATATTTAGCTTGTGTATAGCCAAGCCTAATGCGTTTTGCATAGAATAAAGGTAATCTATAGAGTTTTGTGCGGATTTTGCGACCTGGATTTGTAATTCAAAATATCCCCCTGTCCCTCCCACAGAATATGTTAAAGTTTCTTGGTGTATCAAAGCATGTTTGGACTTAGGCATTTACCCCAAGGAATCTTTTGGGTTTACAAACAACTTTGTAGTTCTTACATAAGGTGCCTAATTTTCTCCGGCGGGGATTGCATTAGCAAACTGCGCACAAATTGGGAACATGCGGGAATAACAGAATGTCCCCTTGCCTACTTTATTTGACATCCATCTTGACTCTGAATATGTGCGTTTCTGTGATGCATTTTTGCATTCAAGACTGACATGAAATCTTATTACGACCAAGATGGAATAATTTTGTGGTACTTGACTTCCATTTATGTCCAGACTCTCTCTCTCTCTCTCTCTCTCTCTCTCTCTTTCCTCTTGTATAATCCCCATTGATCATAGTCAGCTATAATCATATAATTAAACATTACATAAGAATTATATTTAATAGCTTATGGCAGTCCTCTGGTTTGCATACTTAAGTAAATTGGCTTTCCAGTGTGATCATAGATGACACTAAGTCAGTTCATCAGGAAAATTCTCCATTGTAGACATGCTTTAAAGTTAGCTGTGGATTTAGTTACAGAGTTTGCAGTGCAATAAAAGGAGCTTGAGTCATGCATGTCAGGCAAATTGCTTTCCAGTGATTTGTAAGGTCATCACCACTAGTTTGGTGGTCAGAGAGAAGCAAGCTCATCGTTCCAGTGGTATTTTCCCCCTCAATTCTGCGTTCAAGCTCAGAACAAAGTGGCACTAGGGATTTGTGTGAATGCGGCGCAGGAGACCTTGTGAAGTTGATTACCTCTCCTAACCTAATCAGAGGAGAGAGAAAGAGAGGTGCTGCGCCACGGAGGAGACATCATGGAGACTTGCAGTGGAGAGGCAGACAGATGTATTCCACATTTAGAAACTTTCATTTCAAATTGTGACTGTGAAATGTGAGACAGTGAAGAGGCCGATAAGGGAGATGAGGGCTTTGAACTGTCTGTTGGCTATCCTGGTACTGACATTGTCATCTTCAAGCACTCCCAAACCCATGTGTGCTGTGGGCCTGAGAGAAGTAGACCTCGAATCTGTCCACATGAGGACTACTTTGTAAGGTGGACCAAACAAAGTGATGGAGAACTATTAAGTAAAAAAGCTCAGCAGTATTCATCCACCACTGATGAATTCGCCACCCTGGTACTGACATTGTGCCAATGAGGGTTTTGAGCTGCATGTTAGCCACTCTGTTACTATAAGCTTAAAGAAAAATCTGCACTCACGAGCTCCCGGAGACAGCCACTCTGTTACTGACATTGTGTCTATGAGGGTATTGAGCTGCCTGTGTTGGCCACTCTGTTACTGACTTTGTGTCTATAAGGTTTTGAGCTGCATGTTGGCAACCCTGTTACTGACATTTTGTCTATGAGAGCTTTAAGCTGTCTGTTGGCCAGTTGTCTGTTATTGGCCACTCTGTTACTGGCATTGTGTTTATGGCCATGGCTACACAGCACCTGACAAATCATGCACTTGCTCTCTCACTCTCTCTCCACTCATACACACACACACACACACACACACACACACTTACTCACTCACTCACTCCCCTCACACACTCATTCACTCACAATGAAACAACACCAGGGGCAGTTCAGGCCATGAACAATCATTAAATCAATATTTTACAGTTGCTTTCTATTTGAACTCTTGTCCACACCACTTCCCATAGTAGGACCACAACTGTAGCTTTAGTGCTTTTGAGCAAGTGTGTTTGTTTTGTTGCCACGGACACAGAGCCATCACAATCTTGTGGCTTCCTAATTAAAGTGGATATTTATTAAGGGTTACCGGTATTATAAATGTAGCAAATATGAATGTAGTATTTTGTGTGGTCTGCAAAATTACAGAATGATCTAAAAATACACCTCAGGACACTAGTTCTGAGTAAAGTGATACTGACTAATGATTAGTGGTGTTTTACATCCTCTTTAAGGTTGATATTTATGTATTATAGTTTTGAAAGCATCGACCAGAGGATGATCAGAGGTCAGCATTGCAGACAGAGAGAAAGCCCTGTGTGTTTATGGGTAATGTAGTCTCAGCCCTGTGTGTTTATGGGAAATGTGGTCTCAGTGCTACTATATAGCAGGTGGCTCTGAATGAAGAGAGTGTTCTGTGCCAACTACATGTTTCTCACACCAGTCATTGTCCAATTGTATAAACAAACACACCCACACACCTGCGGCCCTGTGGTCCATACATACATCCTTCTTTACACCTACACTCTCACACACACACACACACACACACACACACACACACACACACACACACACACACACACACTTTTAGCATAGCCTCTACACACACACACACACACACACACACACACACGCTTCTAGCATAGCCTCTACACACACACACACACACACACACACACACACACACAC
The DNA here is from genome assembly GCA_027497455.2 of Sardinella longiceps. NCBI lineage: Eukaryota > Metazoa > Chordata > Actinopteri > Clupeiformes > Clupeidae > Sardinella > Sardinella longiceps. Next base: position 6,871,505 of record JAODXP020000013.1, read on the forward strand.
ACCCACACACACACACACACACACACACACACACACACACACTTTTAGCATAGCCTCTCCTCTGCCCCAGATACACACACACACACACACTTTTAGCATAGCCTCTACACACACACACACACACACACACACACTTTTAGCATAGCCTCTCCTCTGCCCCAGATATTACACACACAAGACCTTTCTTCTTCACAGTCTTCACACATTTCTGATCCAGCGCACCCTCACTCACACACCCACAAGCAGGTTGTATTTACGTCCTCAGCCAAACATTTGTGTGAACTAAGCTTGTGTGTCTCTCCTCCTAAGTATGGCTTGGGCAAGAACAGGCCATGTTTGTTCCTTCTGGCACTTTCTGCCTCTGCCAGCTCCCATGCGGATGTGTGAATGACAAGCAATGTGCTTTATGCCCTAATGCCACAATATACTAGAGGGTGTTTGAAAGGGAAATCTGTTAGCCACGCTGGCTTTGAATGTGGCCAGTATATCCACTGTTTCAATGTGGAAAGGGCCCAAGCCTGAGCATCTGCTTGCAGCATGTCTCAGTCTTTCTGTGAGCCTCTTCATTTAAAACATGGAGATCTCTCTCTCTCTCTTTTTTTTGCCATGACTAAGTGTACCCAGGGCTGGCAAGGTTTGTTGTTGGCTGTGCCACTTTGCCCACAGCCCTGTGTGTGTGTGTGTGTGTGTGTGTGTTTGGAGTGGGCATTGTGCAGCACTCTGCCCTGTGCGTCTCCATTCCCATGGCAGCTGTGCAAACATCTACGCCACACTGACGCGGGCGCAAGGGGAAAACAGGCGAGACGGCCAAACTCCCTCCCTCTGGGTCCTTGACTTGTAGTCATCTCTCTCTCTCTCTCTCTCTCTCTCTCTCTCTCTCTCTCTCTCTCTCTCTCTCTCTCTCTCTCTCTCTCTCTCTCTCTCTCTCTCTCTCTCTCTCTCTCTCTCTCTCTCTCTGTCTCACGTCTCTCCCTTCCTGTCTCTGTCTCTCCCTCTCTCCCTCTCTGTCTCTCCCTTCCTCTCTCTGTCTCTTCCTCTCCATCTCTCTCTCTCTCACATCTCTTTCTCTCCATTTCTCCTCTCTCTCTCTCTCTCTCTCTCTCTCTCTCTCTCTCTCTCTCTCTCCATCTCTCCCTTCCTGTCTCTGTCTCTCCGTCTCCCCCTTCCTCTCTCTGTCTCTTCCTCTCCATCTCTCTCTCACATGTCTTTCTCTCCATCTCTCCATCTCTCCTCTCCTTGGCTCTGGTCTCAACCCCTCCACCTGTGTGTCTGCTGAGGGTCTGTGGGATTTAATGTGTGTAACCCGTGTGTGTTTATCTACGGAGGAGGTGTGTGTGTGTGTGTGTGTGTGTGTGTGTGTGTTAATGTGTGTAACTCGTGTGTTTATCTACGGAGGAGATCCACCTCAGTTAGGAGCTTTGTTCATGACCATGCAACATGTATTATGGGCAGCGGTTTGTGTGTGTGTGTGTGTGTGTGTGTGTGTGTGTGTGTGTGTGTGTGTGTGTGTGTGTGTGTGTGTGTGTGTGTGTGTGTGTGTGTGTGTGTGTGTGTGTGTGTGAGAGAGAGAGAGAGAGAGAGAGAGAGAGACTTCAAGAACATGGAATAATGACTGAAAAGGAAATATAAATAATTCTTTTAAATAGAGAACACACACATCCACTCATGGACACACCACACACACACACACACACACACACACACACACACACACACACACACACACACACACACACACACACACACACACACACACACGCGGTAGCCTATTAGTCATATTTTCCATTAGCAAATTCTTCAAGCACTTCCAAAACCATGTGTGCTGTGAGCCTGAGAGAAGTAGGCCTAGACCCTGTCCACATGAGGACTACTTTGTAAGGTGGACCAAACGAAATGATGAGAACTATTGAGTAAAAAAGCCCAGCCCAGTATTCATCCACCACTAGCAGTTTCCTGCATCCCTTCATACTTGTCTGGTTCAATAGCAGACGCTTTGCTGGCTCTGCTGTCTAAAGTGTGTCAGCCCCACTGCCATATTAAAGGAGAAGTTTGATGTGACAAGGACCCAAAGTACGTATATTGCAACATCATAAAAAGCTAGAACGTGTGC
>JAODXP020000013.1:6878614-6886114 GCA_027497455.2 Sardinella longiceps
GTTCTTTAAACCCCGAAGAGATTCCAGTCTCTAGGCAAAGAGATACTTCAGCTGTTCTCCACCCCCTGTCTCTCCTTCACTCTCTGTCTTTCCCCCTCTCTCATACTCTCTCCTTCTCTCTGTCTCACTTTCCCCCCTCTCATTTCTCTCTCTCTCTCTCTCTCTCTCTCTCTCTCTCTCTCTCTCTCTCTTCACCTTTCTTTCTCTCTCTCACTGTCTACCTCTCTCATTTTCTTCTTTTTCTGTCTCACACTTTCTGTGTATGAAAATACTGTGTGTTTTTTTCTTCCCCTGTTCTCTTGTGTATTTTGGTTCAGGGGGCATGGAGTACGTGGTCATGTTATCTGCACTCCTATTTGGCTGGCTGGCTGGCTGGCTGGCTGAGCTGGGCTGGTCCAACCAAGCAAGCACCAGTCACACACACACACACACACACACACACACACACACACACACACACACACACACCCACAGAAAAAAATTTCCACCCTTAATCCGACTCAGTGTATAGGTGCCACATTAAAAACAAACGCACTGGCAGTGACCTGAATTCCCCCCTGGGAACCAAGCAACCTCCCCCACTGATTGTGTCTGCATGTGGTGAGTTTAGTGCATGAGTGTATGAGCAGGAGACAGATTGGGGACGTGGGTTCAGGAAGAGAAGGGAGAGTGGGTGGAGGAGATGGAGGAGGTGGGATGGGGAGGAGGAGGAGGAGGGATGGGGAGGAGGAGGAGGAGGAGGAAGAGGTTAGGGGGCTTGTTTTTGGTGCTCTGGTGCCTGACTGGTGGTGGTAGAGATGTCAGCTTGGCTCTGCATTTGTCGGGCGCTTACGAGGGCTGACATTCGCTCCCCTTGCCTCGCTCGCTTCAGACACACAAAAAAAAGAAGAAGTAGAAGACAAAGAGAAAAAAAAAACAATAAAGAGGGCAGCACCCAGAGGAGAGCATCACCTCGTGTTGTCTGGAGCGAGAGGAGAAAAGGGCAAGGGTAGAAACTAGAGTCCCTGTGTCTCCGCAGCTTGCTTTGGCAACTTGCCCCCTTCACTATCATTACCCCCAGCCACAGGCCTTGGTGTTGGTGTGGGTGTGTGTGTGTGGTTTTTGGTGTGGGTGTGTGTGTGTGTGTGGGTGTGTGGTTTTTGGTGTACGCCATTGGTGAGTGTACATGGTCACGTATCTGTCTCACAGCAGGAGTCACCATGTAAAGCCTGGCTCAGAGAGAGAGAGAGAGAGAGAGACATAGAGAGAGAGGGCAAGAGAGAGAGAGAGAGTGTGTGTGTGTATGTGTGAGAGTGAGAGAGAGACAATGAAGAAGGGCAAGAGAGAGAGAGTGAAGGAGGGAGAGAGGGAGAGAATGAGAGAGAGAGAGAGAAAGAGAGAGCGACGGCTGCCTGCCTCAGTGTCTCAGTAGGTTGGAACAGCTGTGGCTTAAGTGTAGCCCGTTAGTGTGTTTGATGTGGCGAACAGTAGGCAGTGGCGGGCAGGCCGGCTCCTTTGGAGACTCTCTTTAAGAGCGGCACCTCTCTAAGTGGCCTGGAAGTCCAGCCAGTCAAGCAGAGTGGAGCAGAGCGGAGCAGAACAGAGCAGGCGGTGGGCGAGTGTGGGCTATGGGGACTGAATGGAGCCACATGTCCGTGTGTGTGTGTGTGTGTGTGTGTGTGTGTGTGTGTGTGTGTGTGTGTGTGTGTGTGTGTGTGTGTCGTAATGAGGCAGTGGAGACTAGAGACCCAGGGGCAGTCTGTAAAACCATGGGACGGGAAGAAGAGAAGGAGACCGAAAGAGAGAGAGAGGGAGGATGGAAGGAAGGAAGGAAGGAAGGAAGGGATAAGACATTGAAAGGTGAGGAGGTATAGAGAGAAGGAGGAGAAGGAGGAATCCTTTCATCTTCCATAATCAGCTCCTCTGTTAATGACTGATGGTCTCCGGCTAAAGAGAGGAAAGGGAATAACAGACCAAGAATGACACAGAGGAAGAGAAAGGGGGAGTGTGTGTGTGTGTGTGTGTGTGTGTGTGTGTGTGTGTGTGTGTGTGTGGGGGGGGGGGGTATAGTGGAAGTGGGGGGGGGTCGTGTGTCAGCTCTCAGCAGACAAATTCAATTTGCACCCATTCTACTGTCAGTCGTTCAGTAGGCTGTCTCATAAACCTAATCAAATACATTGCTCTCTCTCTCTCTCTCTCTCTCTCTCTCTCTCTCTCTCTCTCTTCCTATCTATCTATCTATCTGTCTCTCTTTTCCTCTCTCTCTGGTCACACTGGACGTCACTGCGGAAGCTTGAACTCGTTCTGAAAGCAGCTGTGTGAATTGTTCGTGTGTGTTCAGTGATGCGGTGTAAGTGGATGAGGTCTTTGCCCGCCAGAATATCTATCTGAACTCCTAATGCTCTCTCTCTCTCTCTCTCTCTCTCTCTCTCTCTCTCTCTCTCTCTCTCTCTCTCTATCTATCTCTCTCACTCTCTCTTGCTTTGTCTCTCTTTCTCTCCCTCTCTCTGTCTCTTTCTCTCGCTTTAACTCTCTTCCTTTCTTTCTTTCTTTCTTTCTCTCTCTCGCTCTATCTTTCTTTCACTTTCTTTCTCTCTACTCTCTCCATTCTTGTGTGTTAATGATGGCTCATTCATCTGAGAAGGAGGCACAGTAGACGTCTTAGGGCTGCCCCCTCATTCACCCACTTAGGAACCCAATTAGTCTCTCTGTCTCTCTCGCTTTCACACACACACACACACACACACACACACACACACACACACACACGCACACACGCATTTCACACGTACATTTCACACAACCATTCGAACCCATATGAAATTGGACATACAGTAATTTGCATTTCCTAACTGTTATACACAGACACAAATGTATGCAAAGTAATGTAGACACACACATGCACACTCAAACCCACATAAAAAAAATCGACATCATTTAATTTGTTAACTCATTTCATTTCCTTTATGCATTTAGCAGACACTTTTATCCAAAGCGACTTACATTTTGTCAACTATCAATTACATTAGAGCCATTCCCCCTGGAGCAGCTTACGGTTAAGTGTCTTGTTGCTATATTCAAACACAAATACATGCACACACACACACACACACACACACACACACACACACACACACACACACACACACACACACACACACACACACACACACACATTCACCCACCCACACACACAGCATTCTGTGCTTAGTCAGAGTCTTATCAATTGTAGCCTTTCCCTATCCCAATGTCAACAAAGGGCAGCAGGACACACACACACACACACACACACACACACACACACACACACACACACACACTGACACAGAGATGAAAGATCTATCTAAATGGACTCCCATACACTAGTTTAATTACAGTCCCTGTTTACTTTACATAACCAGTGTTTGTGCTTCTACCTTTTTGTTGAAGAGGGAAGAGAGAGAGAGAGAGAGAGAGAGAGAGAGAGAGAGAGAGAGAGAGAGGGAAAGAGAGCAACAGAGAGAAAGACAGAACGATGGAGAGGGAGACAGAAAGATAGAGAGGAAGAGAGAGAAAAGAGAGCTGGCTGGTGTGTGCTCAGGAAACGCCTGTGTAATTGACTCGGGGGGGATGTAATTATCTTGTGTATTTGTGAGTGTGTGTGTGTGTGTGTGTGTGTGTGTGTGTGTGTGTGTGTGTGTGTGTGTGTGTGTGTGTGTGTGTGTGTGTGTGCGTGTGTGCGTGTGAGAGAAAGAGCAGAGAGCAAGATTTAGGGACCTGCTATTATTGCCTAAGTAAAACCCTGTCACATTCTTTAGGTTCAGTTGAATACCCGTCATAACCCCCAAAAAAGTCTTGCAGCTCACCATGGAGGCCTCCCCCTCCAGTTCTATTTCACTCAGAGAGCTGCTCATGTTTTAGAACCTGGAAAAAGAATGTGAGAGCAGAGCCATTCTGATGTAGCTGTTGGTTCTCTGTGGTTCTAGAATCAGATTATGTTCTTTATTTGTTGCTGTAAGTTATGTTGTCAGGTTGTATGAAACTAATGCACAGAGCAGGTCCATTGAGGTTGAAGCTAAAATATTTCCCTCCTGAGAAGAGTCCAGATACACCAAATCAGGGGAAAACTGTGTGTCAGTGTTGGATTTTATGATTTTTATCTAACTGTCTATAATTCATCCATAGCTCAATGAATTCAGTCCATAGCTCAATGAAAACTTTCAGTTGCAGCTTGTAAATGAACAGAATGTACAGAGACAACTAGTTGGTTACAGGAAAGACAACTAATGAGAGGCAGTGATGGTTGTGGTGGTTGTGGTGTATGTGGGCAGAGGAAGCAAATGAGTTTGGTCTGTCGATGTGGTTCATACTCCACCGATTATATGCCTAGAAGTATTTGTGTGTGTGTGTGTGTGTGTGTGTGTGTGTGTGTGTGTGTGTGTGTGTGTGTGTGTGTGTGTGTGTGTGTGTGAGAGAGAGAGAGAGAGAGAGGAGAGAGAATGTTGTAAGGTTGTAAGACTATAACAGCATAACTAATGAATATGGCATGGCATGGCAGCTCAGTGCTACTGCAGGGATGGTCAGTCGCCACCATGCCCCCCAATAATTACAGTCAGTATAATGCAAGTCGATATTTATCAAGCCTGTGTTAATTCATCCATCCATCCATCCATCCGTTCATTAATGCCTTTAATTCTTTAATTCTATAGTTCAATAATTCAGTAATTGTTTAGCTCAGATAATGTGGGGCTGCACACGTTTAAAAGTGTTGAGAAGATGACATTTCTAGGTGGGCCAGTTAAATGCTTGTGGATAAACCAAGTACTTGTCCAACTAGATGCCTCCCAGTCTCCAGAGGCTTGAGGCATGAAGGAAGATCCCAGTATTCAAGAGATCTAAAGCACAGACTTGGAAACGGTGCAATTACTGTAAGATGATACAATGGCTTCTCATTTGACATTTAAGGGATGTTGCTCAGAAGGGTGGCCATCCTCCCGGCTGTTGTGGACTAGATTGTAAATAGACCGTGCCTGAAGTGCAGTGCCGCCGCTCCAGCCCTACTGTCTTCTCATCTCCTTCTTTCATACAGTACTGTATATCCCGAGCCATACTGTTCGTGTCGCACATGCACGCCAGCCTTCCTTCCGTGTGCTGTTTGGAGTTCCACTCATATCTGCCGTGAGAAGGCATGCTGGATAAATCGGTCTGACAGGCCATGATTCACAGCCCCTTCAGGCCAGCTGTTGAAGCCCCACATTTTTTTCTGTCCTCTTCTCTGTCCGTTTGCATCCTCTGCATTTGCTGGCTCCAATTCAGCCTGTAAGAATCAAACAAACAGGATCAAACAAAACTGCTGTCCCTTTTCGCCTTTTTGTGGACATACAGGAAAGATTTCAAGTAGCCTGGCAAGCCATCCTATAACATTAAAATGTATAGTCTGCTATCGATAGATAGACCCTCTGAACTCAATCGTGGGCGGAACAACGCAGTTATCTTTCAAACTACTGCATGTAATAGAATAGCCTATGACCAAACAAAGGAACGAACAAGATTTAAACACCAATTCAAAAGGCCGTTGTTTTTGGCGAAACCCGCCCTAAACACATAGAGCGTTGTGATTAGATGACACCAACGGTGTCATACAGTCAAATTCCCTATGGCTTGCTACTAGACGTACTGGCTGACCAAATCTATTTGCCACTCCTGTAGATTTCAGGTGGATTGAAGGTGAATTTGTGTTTAAAAAGTGTTTTCTTTCTTTCTAAAATGTTTTGTTTCTTTCTTCTCTTTGTCTCTCACACAGGCCCCATCCTCCTGCGTTCCCCCCTCTGAACAACAGGTGAGATCATCCTCAGAGCACCTGAAAATAGACTGTTTGATGTTTGAGGGCCCAGAGATTGAGCCTAATTGGCTGTGTTTCAGCGTCTCTATTCTGACCTTGTGTCTCCTCTGTGTCTCTTCTGCCTGTAGGCCTCAGTTAAGCCAGCGGGCCACAAGTCCAAGAGCTGCCTGTTCAGGTGGGTGTGAACGAATGTTGGGTATTATTGGTGCCTATTACTGTTATTATTGGGTATTATTGTGTGAATGAATGTTATTATTGGGTATTATTGGTGCCTATTATTGTTAATATTGTGTCCTGTGGGCTCGGATAGGGCTTATGCCTTGTGCCCCTGACATCACCACCACCAGCCAATGAGATTGGCTCTCAGACTGGGAAGAAACAACCTAAATATGGTGAACTGCCTCTCTCTCTCTCTCTCTCTCTCTCTCTCTCTCTCTCTCTCTCTCTCTCTCTCTTTCTCTTTCTCTCTCTTTTTCTCTCTCTCTCTCTCTCTCTCTCTCTCTCTCTCTCTCTCTCTCTGGTCTTTGTTCTGTGGTCCAGGAGTGGGAGTGAGGACTGTGTGATGGACCGGGTCATGGACAGGAACTATGACTTCGACCTCACCTACATCACTGAGAGGATCATCTCCGTCTTCTTCCCGCCCGACCTGGACGAAGAGCGTTACCGCGGCAACCTGAAGGAAGTGGCGGCTATGCTGAAGTCCAAACACCAGGACAAGTTCTTGGTTAGTCCCAGAACATAAGGATAGGATCATAAAGAGCTTTGCATTCCGGTTCCAGTATGACCCAGAATAGTAACATGTCTGCATTCTTTTTTTAGCTCCTTAATTTGTCTGAAAAACGCCATGACATCAACAGACTCAATCCAAAGGTAAACATTTGCAATACGATGCCTCCTTTCCCTGCTTTCATCCACTCACCTATCTATTTATTTCTCAGTTTATCTATTAATTCATTTATTCATTCATTCACTCAAAAAGTCTGTGGTATATACAGTAGGACCTACAGTATATTTGAGTCACTTGATGTGAGCAGGCATTGTTTACAAACTGCAAGTTGTACCCTTGTAACAAGTTACAACCTAATGTTACTGTAATGCAACAACACTAGTGATACCTTCCTTAATTTGTTTTTGCGGTACTGTATGTATGCATGTGTAATTATTTTCATATATTTGAAGGCTGTGTGCCTAGGTTTACAGTATGTCTTAATGCAACTGGACACCTCAGTTTCCTTTGGGATAAAATAAAGCATCTCTATCTCCTATCTCTCATCCTCACACACTGTAGCCTCTGCCTGTCTCTATGAAAGCCCTCGTGTCTGTCTGGGTGCAGCACATCCTGTGTGTGTGTTTATACTCCTCCTGCTTACTGACCCGACGAACCCCTCACTCTCTCCCCCAGGTGCAGGACTTTGGGTGGCCGGACCTGCACGCCCCTCCACTGGACAAGATCTGTGCCATGTGCAAGGCCATGGAGGGCTGGCTAATGGCCGACCCCCAGCACGTGGTAGTTCTGCACTGCAAGGTCAGAGGTCAAACGCTCCTGGTGATGTTTCTGTGCTCATACACTGCAGCCATAACTAGAGTGGATGTGGCGTTTCTAAGAGCGAAAGGTGGCTACGAACCAAAGATCCGTGACAAGACGGGCTGTGATGTTCTACAAAACAGTGATGTTCTAAAACTCAGAAACTTCGATTTGA
>JAODXP020000013.1:6891114-6966114 GCA_027497455.2 Sardinella longiceps
GGCACGTACACAAAAACACACACATAAGCACACAAACTACTGTATATTAAACAGATACATGCATGTGCTCATTATGTGTATGTGACCCCTTGTAACCCCTTGCATAGATATTGCTCACACACGGGGTCCTCTGGATGGGAGTCTGTATGCCCAGGTGAAGAAGCGACGTGTCCCAGGCTCCAGTGCCTTGCCCTCGGCCAACGGCTGCCCCTCCAGCCCCTCTAACCCTGGTTCCCCGGCCCTGCCACAAGCTCAACCCTCCCCGGCTCTGCCCCACCAGGGCAGCCAGAGCCCCACACCCCAGGCCCCCGGCCATCAGGAGCGGCTGGACTTGGAGGTCCTGCTGGGGGAGGTGGAGGGAGAGAGGGAGCGAGGGAGGAATAGGGAGAGGGATAGGGAGACGGCTATTCTGGATGACGGGGAGAGCTCGCCGCTCAGGCCGACTGAACACTCCTGCTACCCACGGACGTTCTCCCCAGGACCGCACTCGCCCTGTGGTCCACTTCCAAGCTGCGCCACTAACGGACACTATCTGGATCGGCGCGAGGCGGTCGGCGGCTCTAAGGGACCAGCACCTAAACACCACACGCTGCCCGTAAGCCGGACGTCTCCCCCTCCTCTGCTAGAGCCCTGTCTCTCTCACCCAGACCTCCTGTGGGACAGGGGGCGCTGTCTCCACCGTTCCTGCAGCCAGGCACCATCCCGGCCGCATTACTCCTACCCAGCTCAGGGCATGGGACCTCCACTACCACACCACCCACACCCACACTCTCATCCACACCCACACGCCCTCACACTCCCCGCCTCTCCCAGAGGCTACTGCTCAGGTGAAGCCTGCTCTCTGTATCACTACCCCACACACACACACGCCCACACACACTCTCACACACACGCCACCCCTCCTCCCCCCCGCGCCCTGCACCACTCCCTGCCTCCGAGCCCCTACCACGAGCTCCGGTTCAGCACCACAGGCCCCGGGGCAGCCACTTCCTGTCCGTGCCCAGATTGTGCCCGCCTCCGCCGGGACGAGCCCACGCTGCTCCGCCTCATGCCCAGCCAATCAGAGAGCCACCACTGGACACGGGAAACAGCGGCAGCGGCGGGAGGAGGATTCGGCTACCGAAGGGACCGCCACCCAACCTGGGACAGGGAAGCCGATTCCCCGTGGGAGAGGGAACAGGAAGCGGAATACTGGCGTCGCCACTCGGCCATGGCGGTCTATCGCCACTGCCACTCGCCTCAGACGCACGACTTGCCCCCTTGTCTCCAGGACGGCCATCCGCCGACCACAGCTCCGTCCGGCCTGCCCAGTCCCTTCCCCAGCCCCCACAGCTCCAGCAGCGGCTACCACACCCCCCAGTCTGCCCCCGCCTGCCCCTGCTCCCCTGTGCTCCACTCACTGCCCCCCAGCAGGGAGAGCCACGGCTACAGCTCCGGTGGCCAGTCCAGGACCGCCTCCCCTCTGCCCGCCACACCGTCCCCCCAGAGAGCGGACCAGCCGGAGGGCCGTTTGGGTCAGGCCCAGAGACCCACTGCTGCTGCTGCTGCTGGGATAAACAGAACCAGTCAGCTGGGCCAGACTACAGGTGATGCTCGCTATACTCCTACACATTACACCTAGGCATCCATTTGATTAGTAACCTTTGATTAGTTACATTTATTAATTGGTGCAGTCAGTGATGTTATGTTATTTTTTTAATACATAAATCATATCTCCTTTTTACAATAGCCGGCACCTAACACTGAAAACAAACAAACACGGGCAGCCTGCCCCTCCAAAAATAATATAATACACAGTTTCTCCTGACGACAGGGTGAAGCTTTCTCTGTAGCATGCTTCGCCTGTCCTCAAGTCTGACATAATGTAGGCTTTGTTGGTCAAAATATAAACATCAACACAAACACAAACATGATTGCCACCAGCATTGCTGACTACACCTTTAAGTTTAGTTTAGTTTACATCTTTATTCCCTGGACAGGAGGCTTAAAAAACAAAGGTACAATAAAGACAAGACAAGGCTATGCTAAAAACAGCAACATCAAAGACCACACAGCACACAACATGTAACAATACCACAAAGCATAGAACATGTAACATGTAACAATGACATCAGCAGTGCTAACTGGCAGTTGAGCCAGTGGACTTGTCATTGCAACATCTTTTTATTGTTATCAGCTGTCAGCTGTAACTATTCTCTGTGGCTTGTTGTTTTTCTCTCTCCTGTCCCTCGGGGGGTATGGGCGGGTGTGGGGGGTATTTTTCTCTGCCTCTTCTCATGTAGATGTGGATGATCAGAAGGCGTCAGATACTCTCGCTCAGCCGTCCAGGAGGAGCGCCCATGACCCGTCCGCTGACTCCGAGCCATCACGTAATGGGAACCAGGAACCTCCACAGCACACACACAACAGGTTTTTTTATTTTCTGTTTTAGTCTGTCTTTCTTTTTTTCTTTCTTTCTTCATTCCTTTCTTTCTTTCTTTCTTTTTAATCATTCTCCTGATCCACCTCATTGATCTTTCATTCTGGCACTCACACTCACTCCATCCTGCTGCTTATTGCTGAATTTGACCCTGATATTTAAACCGCATAGTTGAGCGAAGAAGAGCCGGTCGCTCATAATTCTTTATTTTTATTTGCGACTTGTTGGAGAGAGCGATGATTGATTGTCTTATGGTGATGTCCTTTGTTACTCCAGTTCTGCTGGGACGAGAGCAGCCGAGGAGGAGCAGAGATCCCCTCCCAGAGGCCCTTCCAAGCAGCTGTCATCCTCTTATGGCTTACAAACAGCCCCGGACCAAATCCAGTGGCCTCCGCCAAGTGCGGCTCAGCAGAAAGAATCCCGCAGCGGGGAGGCAGGAGATCCAGGCTCTGTTCTTCTGGTGGAGGAGGGAGGCGTCCAAGGCAGCTGCAAGCCCTCCACGGCTCCCAGCGAGAGTTCGGCGAGACAGAGCTTCCTCTCACAGCCGCCAGATGCTCTGGAGACCGCCGCCAAAGAATCCTCTAATGAATTGTCAACAAGTTCTGGCGAGCAGCTTTCAAGCCCCCCTCCCTCTCTTCCTCCTCCTCTTCTTCCTCCACCTCCTCGTTCCCCCCGCGCCTCTCCCCGTTCCTCGCCCCAGGCGGTAGGTGTGGCCACGGCGAGGGAGCCCGTCAAGGTGGAGGTCCAGGTGCTGCGTTCCAGCCCCTCCTCAAGCTCCACCCCTGACTCCACCCCTGCGTCTACGCCGCAGATGTCCGGCAGCCGCTGCCCGTCCTCCGAGCCATCCTCCCTGAGCGTGATGGCCGCTGACGGCCGGAGGCTGACCCCACAGATGGACAGCGTGTCGTGCTACAGCGAGGCCGGCAGCGGTAGCAGCTGTGGCGACCTGCGGGCACCCTCGCCCGTACCAGACGGCCAGGCTACGCCATCCTTCCCGCTGGCGTCCTACTACTACCCCCTCCTCACCGTTCCACACGTGCCCTACACGGGCTACACGGCTGTCACCATCCCCGCCACCCCTCCACAGCCCCCACTGCCTGAGAAACGTCGACCCCTGGGCCTCCAGCAAGGCTCCCCCAGCCGGGCCCCTGCATTGCGGGCCTCCACCGGGGCCCTCTCCACTGGGGCCCTATCCACCTCCTCGGCCTCGGTCAGTTCTGGCCCCAGCTCCACCTCCAGCTCCTCGTCCCAGCTGCACGTCACATTCTCACCTGCGGTCAGCGAGCTGACGCCACCTCCACCCCCTGCAACCTCTCGTCCGGCCACAATTGCGGTGTCCCCCGGTGGCGGGGAAGACTCGGGAAGCCGCGGCGTCAGTGCCAAGTTTGTGCAAGACAGCTCCAAGTTCTGGTATAAGCCAGGAATCTCCAGGGATCAAGGTGTGTGTGTGTGTGTGTGTGTGTGTGTGTGTGTGTGTGTGTGTGTGCGTGCGCGCCTCCCATTGTGTGTGTGTGTGTGTGTGTGTGTGTGTGTGTGTGTGTGTGTGTGTGTGCGTGCCTCCCAGTGTGTGTCCACTAGAAATGAGTCACTGTGTATTTTACACTGTTTATTGTTACACGCTATCATTCCAGCTTTACCACAATTGTTGAAAATAATCCCCTAACAACGGCAGCCTTGACTCCGTCAGGTGTTTTTAATGAGTTTGCTTCTCTCTCCCCCCCTGCTCTTGGTTGGCTCAGCACGCCAACAGTCTGAACAGTTACACATGAAGACTATTTTGTAATTAATGAACCATCAAGGGACCTTAAACATGCACGCTTCACTAACTCTGGTCCTCGGGAGCAGTGAATAGAAATCTGCTCTACTTAAACATAATTAGGCAATGATGATCCAGTCCCATGCCGCTCCCAGTCCCAGACCCTCCTCCCTGCCTCCCTTACTTCAGCTTTCCCGTTGTGTGGAATGTCAGCTATATTAGAGGCCATCCAAAACCAATTAGTAGGGTTAAAGCTGATGGAGTTGTGAAGTATTTGTTGCATCCCCGCCAAATTCTGCAACCGCGCTCCACTTCTGCCTAACAACACAATCGAGGAATGTTACACTAAAAAAAAAAAAAAAAACCTATGAGCTGCGAAAAGGTAGCTAAACAGTCGAATAAAGTAAAAAAAATATATTTACCTGCTGACGGTCTATGACCGAAATGTACTTTCTTAATAAATAATCTCTTGCGTAATGGTCAGTGTGCGAGAGGATTACTTCAAAGCTCTTGAGCACAAATTGTGGCAGTACATATTGCACAGACATGTACTGTAAGTAAAGATGGCAGAAAGAAAGGCCAATGGTGTAAATAATGCATAGGAAATGACTAATCCTCCAGCGGAGATGCTGAGTGTGCTCCACATTAAACATGACTACTTCCACATGACTAACAGGAGAGAGACTCAGTGAGTGGGAGCTGGTTAGGCTGTTACTGTATGTGTGCATATATTAGCTTTAATGCTTTAATAAGTCTTTGATGCATCATTTATCAGCGTATCTCCTTACCTCTCTCTCTCTCTCTCTCTCTCTCTGTTGGCAGCCATTGCAGTTCTGAAGGATAAAGAGCCTGGCTCTTTCCTGATAAGAGACAGTAACTCTTTCCAGGGTGCCTATGGGTTAGCCCTCAAAGTAGCCACCGCCCCGCCCAACGCCAGTAACCACGGCAGCAGAGGAGACCCCCTGGAGCAGCTCGTCCGACACTTCCTGATTGAGACCGGCGCCCGTGGGGTGAAGATCAAGGGATGCCAAAACGAGTCCTACTTTGGTGAGCAAACTGTCCGAGGGGAAAGGAGGAATTATAGCAAGAGAAAGGCAGAGACTTAAGAATAAGAGAAAGGGGGATGAAGAAGAGCAACAATGAAAAACAAAAGAGAGAGAGAGAGAGAGAGAGAGAGAGAGAGAGAGAGAGAGAGTAGTAGTCAGAAGATGAGTAGACTGGATAATACAGCTCATTCTGTCCACAGCATAAGGATAAAGGGAAGGGCTGCCGCTGTGTTGCCAAGCGTTCTCAGTTGCTCCACTGCACAGCCGTGACTCAGAAGGGAAAGATAAGTCGGAAAAGAAAAAGACAAATAGAAAAGAAAGAATACAGGCAAGGACACAGGCGTCATAAATAAAGGCTGGAAGAAGAATAACAAGAGGAGGTGTCAGGAAAGGAGCGACCTTCATCAGTTGACATCAGCTGAGTGTAGAGGACAAATGGAGGGGGCCACAGATGGGTTTGAAAAACAATCTAGTCCAGCTCCAAGGTCTTGCCAAGTGAATGAACAAGTGAGAAAGAAGTACCCCAAATAATAAAGTTTGCAAAGCTGTATTAGTTTCATTATATTTCCCCGACTTAGCACTGCTGATAAAATTCTAAGACCAGTTGAATAAGGAATATTTAGCACAGCTGACCTTTCTAAGTGTTAAAATAGCAAAGATAAACAGTAGACGGTAGGCTTTAAGGCTCTCCTATCCTCTCTTTAAATGTGCCGCTGAGCCAGGAGGAGCCGCTAACCTTTACAAAGGGCTGTTTGCAGGCTTTGGAGCCTTGGAAAGGTTAGGCTTTAAGAGGAGTGCCTCCTGGCTGCCGTGCGTGCGTGCGTGGTGTACTTTTTTAGCTAACTCAAACCTTCACTCCTCCTCCTCTTCCTCCTCCTCCTCTTCTTCCTCTCTGTCTTGCAGGCAGCCTATCAGCACTAGTGTACCAGCACTCCATCACTCCCATCTCCCTACCCTGTGCCCTGCGCGTTCCAGAGAAAGGTCTGTCCCCCCTCTACTACCATCACCATTGATGCCACCAAGCCACACTGGAAACATAAACATTTCACATTTAAGTTTAGCTAATTTATATACGAGTTGTATTATGTTTGTATATTTATGTTTGTATATTTATACATTATTGAAGCCCAAGGATAAATTTCCCCTTGGAAACAGATAAAGTATATCATACTATACTATTTGTGTGTGTGTGTGTGTGTGTGTGTGTGTGTT
The DNA here is from genome assembly GCA_027497455.2 of Sardinella longiceps. NCBI lineage: Eukaryota > Metazoa > Chordata > Actinopteri > Clupeiformes > Clupeidae > Sardinella > Sardinella longiceps. Next base: position 6,897,548 of record JAODXP020000013.1, read on the forward strand.
TGTGTGTGTTTGTGTGAGTGTAGTGAAATGATTTGTCGTCATTATTATAATTTTTTTTTTTTTTTTTTAGATCTTGTGGGAGAACTTCAGGAGCTGCAGAGTGGCACCAGCACCAGTACTGCAGCAGATCTCCTTAAGCAAGGGGCAGGTTAGTTTATGTGATTCTTGCCTCTCTACTCTGTGTACTGTATGTACGCCGTGCTGTGTCGCAGCAAAAGTGAGGGTATTTGCCACAGTGGTGCAATACTGTCTGTGGACAGTAGGAGGTGCTGTGGCTTAGCATTCTGTCACTACTGGGATTAGCACCACCAAGTACTCAGCCTGTTCCTTTTCTTGTCCCTGCAGCATGCAATGTCCTCTATCTTAACTCAGTGGAGACGGAGTCTTTGACCGGACCTCAGGCGGTCTCCAAGGCAACCAAGGTCACCCTGAGTCAGGATCCGCGGCCCACGGCGACAGTGGTCCACTTTAAAGTGTCCTCACAGGGCATAACGCTCACGGATAACCAGCGCCGGTAAACACTGGCAATTCAGGCCTTCCTTCATTCAAATCTAAACACAGAGAGCCTTTTTCAGTTTTACATTAAAAAAAAAAATTGTTCATGTTTTTTTTTTGTGTGTGTGTATGTGCTCTATAGAGTGTTTTTCAGGAGGCACTACCCCATCAGTAGTGTGACATTCAGCAGCGTGGACCCTCAAGATCAAAGGTAGCCCCAGCATACCTCTACTGCCGCCTAAAAAAGCCACTCTGCCTGCCTGTCTGTCTTGCATGCATGTCTGTACTGTACTGTGCTGTGCTATGCTGTACTGTGCCCAACAGCACCATACAGGATTTCCTTTTACCTGGAACTCTATGTGACAGCTGTACTGCTGGCCCATGTAATGCAAGCCACCCACTGGCCTTGAATCGGATATGGTCTCATATGGTTCATGTGAAAGCTGTGTGTGTGTGTGTGTGTTCCTTGTCCTGAAGAAGCTACGATCATCAGGTTGCTTGTGACAACTGTGGAGTCTAGGGCAAAGCCTGTCCGCCTATGTGTGTGTGTGTGTGTGTGTGTGTGTGTGTGTGTGTGTGTATGCTGCTGTGATGCATGCTGCTTCCATAATATGTTCTGTGTGGCCTGTCCAGTGGCTATAGCATGTGTTATAGCATGTGATGTCTGCTCATGTGCAGGACAGACTGCATAACAGACTGCTTTGTCAACTCCCTCAGAAGCATTCTCTGTTCTCCACATGTGCACTCTTTCTTTTCTGTCACTCCTTTCACCACTCTCTCTCTCACTCCTTTTCTTTGTGGTTTCACTCCCTCTCCTCCCTTAGTTAGTTGGTTGCAGGGCCATTTTAAGCTATTTAGGGGGCCCCAGGCAAACAGGACATGGGGGCCCTTCCCCTTCCATAACATGAACCACCACTATTATAATCTTCAAGCATCTTTTATTAATATAATACAGTTGTCTAATTTCAGTCTAAAGTCACATTTTATTGAAAAGCACTACTAACTACTAAAGTGATCAAACAGTCAATCCTGGGGGCACCTTTCAGCCTGGGGCCCCAGGCAATTGCGACTGCCCTGGTTAGTTGTATCCATTCACCCACTTGGGGAGTGTGTGTCTTTCTTGATCTTCTCTATGTCTCAGCTTCTCTGTTGGCTCCTGTGGTCAATGTGGTTCTCAGTCTTTGTCTGTCTCTTTGTCTGTGCCTCAGGTGGACTAATGCTGATAGTAGTTCCCCTACCAAGTAAGTGCTGATCTTAGAAACGCCTGTTTGTGTTCTTTGGGTTTCCTTGCCCCTATATATGTATGCTGACGACAACAGGACCGCCCGGCCTAAGCACACTGACTTGTTTGAATTTCTGTGTGACTTGAGTTTATGTCAACGGACATGTAGAGTCCACACAGCTTATAAATAGTGTAACATAACATAAACACACAGCACACTATACATATATGTCTATTTATGTTTTTGTACTCTGTCAGTTTACAAAAACTAATATCGCAATGTATATATCAATAAGCGAGGGAGAGTCATTCGTATCAACACACACGAGAACATCAACATGAATTCCCCCTGCGAACATAAACCAGGCTGCAGATATCAATCCCTCTGTGCTTTGGTCTACCCAAACACCTCCCTCCCTCCCTGTGCCTCTCTTTGCCTGGATTACACTGTGAAGTGACCTGGCTTCTTCTTTTCCGACTCTTGCAGGATGTTTGGCTTTGTGGCGAAGCGTACAAGCAGCTCGTCAGAGAATGTGTGCCACCTGTTCGCCGAGTTGGACCCAGAGCAACCTGCTACGGCCATTGTTAACTTTATCAACAAAGTCATGCTGGGACCGCAGCTCAGGAGATAGCAGCTGAAACAGAGATGGTGGGAGGGAGAAGGAGAGAGAGAGAGAGATTTGTGAAAAGAGTTCAGAGAACTCTTCCTGTGCCAAAGAAGCTGACAAAGAGAGAACCCAAGAGAATGAATGCAATGGGGAGAGTGCAAAGTTTCCCTCATAGAAGGCAAGAGAATGGTGAATGAGTCAATTACAGACATATAGCTGTCTTATTGCAGTAATACAGACGTTTCCACTAATCATATCAACCATCTACCAGTCCTGATTCTCAGACCGGATCTTTCTTTTTTATTATTATTATTATTTGGAATTGTTGTTTTTGTAGAATGAGAAAGAACACACTTTAGCAAAGGCTACACTAGATCGCCAAAAGGTTCCGAGCACCAGTGACTCAACAGCTTACTGTAAACTAAAATTCTTTTTTTTTTTTTTTTAAAGCCAAAATAATGAAAATATCCAAAAATTGAGAGGAGATGGTCCTTGTTACAACCTTAAGTGATGAATGGTTTGTTTAGCCCCAGTATTATACTGACCCAGGACAGAGTAGTCATAAGAAATAATATTTTGGTTTGTCAGTTAAAGGAACTGTCTGTAATTTAAATCCCAAGCACTGTTGAGTTAAAATATGAGTAGCTATTTACAAAAAAAGAAAAACTAAATCTGAATGACAAGTGACTAATAAACAATACATTCATTATACATTTATTAATTTATTTAAACAGTTTTTATTTATGGCCAATAGAGCCAAGTGTCCAACTTTCACGTCTACTTTCTTCTCAGTTATAAAATACTAAATCATAGGCCTTATTATCTTTCCTTGCAAGTTTGCTTTTGGACTGGTGTGACAGACAACAGCTAGCTATATGTCTAATGGGATGTGACTGTATCAGTCAGTGGCAGTACGGAAGACCTCTAATGCTGTGGCATTGACAGAGGCAGCTTCAGACACAGTTCTGAGGGAGGATTGATGCTAGATTCAGTGTTTGAGTAAGTGATTTATAGTTCAGTTTGGTATGAAAATAGTTACATATTTTTGTTGTTGTTGTTTTTGTTTTGGATCATGGAAGATGAACTTTTTGAAAGGACAGTCAGACTTCTGCAGAAAGGATGAGTTAAGTGGCACCTTCCCAGGAAAACCAAAGCTATTAAGGTCACCATTGGCCTGTACTTTACGATTTTTAGAAATGTGTTCATGTGGTTTAAAATATTTACACAAGTGTGTGTGTGTGTGTGTGTGTGTGTGTGTGTGTGTGTGTGTGTGTGTGCTGTCTGTCTGTCTGTTTGTCTGTCTGTGTGTGCATGTGTGTTTGGATCGTAGGGCACTGTCTTTTGGAAACCAACCTGCAGTGAGATGTTCCAAACAAGGGAAAATTATACCATTACACTGCGTTTATAGAATAATAATAGTAAGTGGGTCACAAAACACTGAAATAAGTGCAGTTCAGCTTCCACTTTGAATAATTCCAGCTTCCACTTTGAAATAAAAACAAGAGTCACTTGCAAGACCAAGGTTCTTACTGCAGGTTTTAACCAATGTGTTTGTAAAATGCCAAAGTTATCTAGGTTGCTCTTTTGTATTTAATTCAACCATATATGCTACTGTTGAGAATTTTGTACGAAGATACAATTAATTGTTTTGCCTTATTATCTTTATACTTTACAGAAGTAATATATTTTCCTCATTTGCAAGTATTTTTGAAGTTCAAGTGGAAATAAAATGTACATGCTATTTTTTGAATGAAATGCATAAAAGAAAAAAAATAAAGATATTTTTTTTCATTAAACATGTTTCCTATGTACAAATTGACACAGCTGTGGGGTAGGACGCCCTTCCTTACGGTAGCTTGACTGCCTCTACTTCCGAACACTTTCCGAACACCTCCGAACGCATTTGGTACACTTCCCAACAAATCCGAACGAGGTCCGAACAAAGTCCTAACACCTCCGAACATTTCCAAACCCAACTCCTAACAGTTCCTAACAGATGGGGCAAAAGAACCAATCAAACACGCCGAGAAATGGTCAGATGGCCCGATGAAGAGGGTTGAGGCAGATGATGAAGCTTTAGGCTATGCAACTTCTATAGCCATCAGGCTATCCAATACATTCAGAGCTTTACATGTTCTATGGGGTGCCTTTTTTTTATTATTATTCCTACTCGCGCAAGTCTCAATCATACACCCTTTTAGCAGGATAGTGCATGGCTCTCTAGGCTATTTGTTTCATTTTTCGTCGTGTGTGGTACTGGGACATCACAAGTAGACCTATATCCGGAAATTGACAGTAGTAGTACTCCTACAACTTTATGTTCTAAACTACCGTCGATACCCATAACGGCACTTTCACTTCAAAAGGACGAGGTCCCACCGAGATTTGAACTCGGATCGCTGGATTCAAAGTCCAGAGTGCTAACCATTACACCATGGGACCACGGCGGTAGCATTGGCAAGCTAATTCAATATGAACACAAATATACCCTGACCTACTTTTACATCTTTGTTGTATTTCGCTACAAAACGTTGCTTACTTTTCACAAATAAACCCACCAACATTAAATCACTAAGGTAAAGCGTCGTTGAATGTTATCGCTGACCACGTCACCGCCTCAACCATGCCCATTTCCACTATCTTACCTTGACTTCAATATTGCCCTTTACGAAATCCCAGCTAATGTAGTAGGGCCTCAACATGTATGTAGGTTATATCGAATTCGTATGGAAATGTAGGCCATGCAGAATAGGCCATAGCATAGTCTATAAAACATTAGCACTTTTTGTCATCAAAGAATGCATGTATAGATTCGGCAGAGGGCGCTGCATGCCTCTTTGGCGAGCGGTATGGGCAAGCATTGGCATGTCAGAGAACCCCAAACCTGACCCTTGACGGGCCTTGGGCATGTCTTATTTGGCGTCTTCACTATTGCAAAAAGAGAAATCGAAATGCCTTAAATACAATAAGACATAGGTCTAACCTCTAGTCGCGGTCAGTGAAAGCTTAACCAGGCCAAAATCAAAATGGAATTTTGAAAAATAGCAATTTTGTCCAGATATTGATCTCACCTCTACCAGTCGAGATAACCTGTCTTGACCTCTGTGTAAACTTATGTCATAGAACATGGTAAAATAGAATTGCAGGTACAAACATGAAGAATGTTCTCTGAATGTTTTAAATAGCCCAGCCTAATGCTTTCTAGAGCTGTTTGGTTTTAGAGAGGTTGAATCTTATTGAAGATCAAGTTAACCCATAAAAAATTCAAAGATTTAATTTATGTATGCCTTTATGTATGCCTAGGCCTATTAAATCTTTAATGAATTTAAGCTGCATTTAATACTATGGAGTTGGCCTAGCCTAAATATAAGAATAGTCAGTGTGCTAACTTATGCCTGAAATGTTGTATTTGTATATGAGGAGGAGACACTCCTGCAACAGCATGTTAACTTTTTTGAAGAAAATGTACAAACTGAATCTTTCACAAACTTCAGTATTTTTAGCCTCCTCTGCAAACACACTCCAGGTCAAAGAATCCCAATAATGTCAACCAGCAAGGGTCAAGTGTAAATAGAACAGCAGTGTGTGTGTGTGTGTGTGTGTGTGTGTGTGTGTGTGTGTGTGTAGCTATGCCATGGCAGTAATTTTGGATATGATAGATTGCAGTGAAGGAAACACGATGGATAGACGAGGAATGACAGTACTGTACTGAAAACCTCCTCAATCGTATGTTTTTTTCCCCCTCAGCACGTAGAGATGAAAACTATATACACTATTTTCAGGAGAGAAAGAGTCTATATTGCTTGAGAGTTTCTTAAAGGAAAGTACCGGAGTGAATTCAAGCATAGCCCTGTTGAATGAGCTTGCTAAATGCGTCAGTTAGCGAGTGGAGCGAAATAATTTGGTACAGCACAGACCGAACGCGAACGCAGAAGCGAACAGGCACTTTACACTGAATCAATGGGACCTGACTGTTGGAAAGCGAAAGTAAGATGTGAGGTTACATTGACTCAATGTAAAGTGTTTCGCGTTCGCATTGGGTCTATGCTGTTTGAAATTCTTTCATTTCATGCGAAATAGATTGCTGTTAGAAGGCTCGTGCAGCAGGACTATGCTTAAACTTGCTCCGGTATATTCCTTTAAAAAAAAGCTGTTGAAATGCAAAATCCAGATTTATTTACCTTTTTTATCTTTTTATCTATTTAGGAGATAGAGAGCAGATAGTTGATATCAAAAATCAAAGAAATTTGTAATATCTCACATATGTAATGACATTTAAAAAAAAAGGGCACAAAAAGAATTCTAATGCCACTAATAGAGTCCCATCATGACACAGCCTTAGTTGTGACTACCTACAGCGTGGTGAGTAAAACCTAGCACAGACAAGGGCTATGGGGGGTGTGGTGGGGGGTAATGAAACACCAGTGTAGCAAGTGAGTTGAAGCGTGAGAGAGAAGGAATGGGAGTTGGTTCCTGAGAGCAAAGCAAGGGGCTTTGGGTGTTGCATAACAGCAGAACTGAGCTGGAGGGGGCAGCGGTTACTATAGATCACGACAGCAAACTTAAACATTCAAAGTCCACACAATCCAGGCCTACTGCCCCCCCCCCCCTTCTCTCTCTCTCCCCTCCACTAGCTCTTTAGCAGTCACTCACTTGCTCTCCCACTCACCTTACCACCATCTTTCATATTGCAATACACATATTTTTGTATCACATTTTCCTTTTTAGTTTTAGACAAAGCACAAGGTGATTTGCAAATTGCATAACAAAGCTTTAGGTATACTGATAGAATGTCCAAACATTTTTGTTTTTCCCTTAGTTTACCTCCAAAACAAATGTAGGATTGACTGTTAAAATCACACACAGCTAGTCTCTAATACAGCCGAGCACAGTATAATATATAACATATATATATCAAATGTTAGTCCCTTTGATGAGGCCAAGATCTTCATGTCAGCTTGTTTAAATTCTCTCCTGTGAAAATTTAGTTAACCGGCATTATAAACTTTCAAGGTTTGTTATTTAGTAATTTAATGAAACTTGTCAATTCTGCGAGCACTAGTTTTAAAAACCACTAAAACATTCCTTACCAAATGTACTATTATGTTAGCAAAAGAGAAGCAATCTACAATCAGTTAATATTTTTATATACTTTAATTGCTTGAGTGCTTTAAAAAAAAAAAAAGGATCACTATTTGATTCAAAGAGATGACATCCCTTTGAATCCATGGGCTAGTTCACAATCACATAGCCTAATACTTTCCTAATAGTAGCCTACTTGCCATGCTTAAGTCTCCACCTACCCCCCTTTTTGATAACAAAGTCTTTTTCTACCTCTTAAAACTCTGTCTTTCCATACTTTCCTTTTAGTGGTTACATTATTAATAGATCTTCAAAGTGTTTTCACTGTAATATGTATGGAATGAGTTAGGTCTTAAAAGAGGTCAAATATCTAAATGAGATAAAGTGTTCATCATCTGCCAGCTTCTGACTGGCACCCACTCTCCAGGACTCTCAGGGCCAACAATATCTATTTGTCACTGCCCAAGAATTCAGCGGACATCTTGAACAGGAATTTGATTTCTGGGATCAATGTTACAGTTTGTTTTTCTAACACTCACAAAGCACATGGCCAAGTAACACTTATGTTTGTATTAGCACAAATCAACCAGAATAACACCAAATGAGATAAAAGTGTTTGGATGTGTTGGATTCCCTGAGTAGCCTATGCAAGTATTACTAAAATAGTTGTTAATTATTTGCAACACCTTTTAATCTTTTCTCCTTTCACTATACCGTCTTTGAAATAATCTTTTATTTTCAGAATTTCCCATTTTTGTTATAGATTAAAAAAAAGAAAAAAAAAAGAAAAAAAGAAAAACCTATACGTATGAGTTTTATTACTATACCACTAATCCATATGCAATATGAAGGATTCATGCCCGGGTAATGACAGGAATCAGTTTCAGGTTAGCTTAGCCATTGTCATGCTGTTGAATAGTCTAGAACACTGATACCCGTGACACAGTAGAAGTGTCCTGGTTTAAAAAACATGTCAATACCGTCATGTGAGTGTGGGGGAGGGGTGCTGAGACTGATATATGCCACTCCCATCCCCACTGAAAGACGTTTACATGTTGTGACCATAGGTTGGCTACCATTTTAGTGTCATGGGAATAGGAATGGGAACGATGGGTGGATAGGTGGGAAAGAATGGAAGATTATTTATGAAGAAGAGTGTAAAAAAAACCTAGTTGAACCAATGAGTTAAAAATAAGAGAAATAAATGCTGTAGAAATCTTCTAAACAAATGCCCTTCTCTTAACTGTGTGCTGTATACTTTTAACAACACCAGATCCTACAGATTATATGTATGTTGGTTGAATTTGAATAAAAAATACATGCATTTTAATGTTTATATTGGGCATTATTGAAGATGACTAAAGATGCCCAGAAAGCTTTGCCAAAAACTGTATACTCATTGCAGAACACAGACATTATTGTTTAGGCTTCATTTGTCATATGTGATTAACAAGAAACTAAAGCTTTACAGTATGTTAATCAGCACCACCAGTCAGTTGTATGACAGTTATTGTGCATGGACAATGCATGTCATTAATTTAGTAGCCGAGAATGAGCAGACCTATTTAAGATATTCACTGATCGGTCGCCATAGCAGCAGGAAGTTTAAATGGCCTTAAACTAGGCCTATAATGCACATAAAAATGTCAAGCAACCTGTCACTAGCACAGATGAAAGCTTTCATGCTGTTCTGTCTTGAGTCATTAGTGCTTCAATCTTGATCTAAAGTTTTCTTACGTTTATTCTGTGGTTTGCTGTTGGGGGTGATAAATATTAGGATAAACAAGGGAATGACACTTCATTCACACAATTATATCATAAAAAGACATTTCAAGATGATACCCAGATTTTCCTAAAGCGTTAGGTTATGGCAGCTTAAATACAAGTATTATCACTTTGAAACTAGATTAAACTAATTGATAATTCTGTCTTATATAGTCATACATTTATGATTTATTTACAACTAAATCATAGTTTGACAGATTAGAGTGTTGGAATAGGCTATGAGAAGTACGATGAAGGTGCTGTATTGAAAATGGCAGTCGACACAAACAGATCCATAGCACTTTATTAGCTCATGGTAGCTGTAGGCTATGCATAAATACAGCATTATTTTTACATAATAATTGTAGTAATAACAGATGCATATTTTTATCAACTTTTTAAATAAATAAAGTCCCAAACTTTCATAGTCTTGTGTAATAAATGGATAATGACCATGCTATTCCATTACTTTTAAGTAAATTTTAAGTAAATTACTCTTGAGAGAAATATTCTATATTCTACTATAGATTAAAGAGATTACAAAGGGGTTTCTTTTGTGCACATTGTGGCATGTTCCCCTGAATGCATGCTTCAGTAATGTAAATATCCGCAGCTGCTCTCCAAGAGGTCTGTTTTTGATTGTAAAAAAAAAATGCCCGGCGTACCTCCACTGTACTCTTCGTGTGGCCTCATGCTTGTCTAGACAGACAATGGCCATGTTCTCGGGAGTGGGAGTGTTAAGGGAAAGAGTAGAGACTGGGCTACAGGATGGGGCCTCACTCAGTTACACTTCCTGCTTGTTGTTGTACTTGAAACTATACCCTTATCCCTTGGTTTACTGTTATCCCTAGTTTAACCAGCACATAAAAGTGGCTTTGTGAGAGCCTAGACTAGCCTACATTTTTTCAATGTGACAACAAAAAAGGTTGATAAAAACCGACAAACAAAAAGTCATTTAATTAAATATAGGCCTAGACTAATCTCTCATTCTCCCTTTCCCTCAAATATGTAAAGCTATTTCTCTTCATCTTTTTCTTTTCCACCCCCCATTCTCTGTCACTTCCCTCTGTATCCCCGACCTTGTCTTGACCCCACCCTACACATGCACATATACATGTATACCCCTCCCCCATCTCCTGCTAGGCAATCCTTTTACTCTAAGCATCTCTGTAAGCTGAAGAATATGCAGCCTGCACTACAAATGCACTTATAGCTTATTCAGTCAACAATTTTAGTTCACTGACCTACCTGCATTTTCAGTTACAAAGCTGAGGTGACTGAGCTCAGCTGCTCCTTCCTTGTCTTGAAAAGATATTAAGGAAGGCCTACATTAGAAAAACATTCCATGAATTTGTAGGCTTCACGCACCAGACATTGGTGCTCAATAATAGCCTATGTAGCCTCAGAATGTTCTGAAAAATACAGCAAAAAACAAAAAACAAAACAAAACATAGAATTCATGCAGCTCTGTATAGTCCATGAAAAAATATGCCACATATCTTGACTAGTATAAGTTCATGGAAAGCTATGGTACTAAAGCGACTCGGGCGTTATAAATGTTGGTCCTGATGTAAGACGTTGTGAAAATATACAGTGCACCACACCCCCGTGATTGCGGCATGATGCTTTCAACCTCACGCGGATAGAGTTGTTTACCTCTTCACTGCTCCTGACGTCACGACACACCCCTGGTTTGTGCCTGTGTGTGTGTATGTGTCTTTGTGTGAGTATGTATGCGTAGAGAAAGAGTGTAACTGTGAGTGTGTGTGTGTCCATGGATATGTGTTTTCGTGGGGAGGGGAGATTTCCCCTCAACGAGTAACGAGCGTTGGAACTGACCAAGCACAGGGCGCGTGTCGTTCGATGTAGCACCAACCGAAACGGCAGACTCGCGCAGACGGCGACTTTGATCTGTGATTGGAGGAAAAACACACCATTCTGACCAGCTTCGAGGCGTGGCTTGCCGAAGTGATCTCTAGCTATTTAGGGTCAAGTTGAACATTTTTTTCCATCTCAACAAGCGATGTTGTAAAGTTTGCATTATTACGACGCAGAGATCAGTTAAAATCACGCGACGAAAGAAAGAAATAGAAATAGCTGGATTGGTTATTGTTATCCAAGCTGCAACGCCACGAAATCCCGAGCTTGCGAGGCTCGGGGGGCTTTCACGAAGAACGGGGGCAACTAGCTAGCGACATAGCCGTTTAGCTAGACAAAATCAGCTAACGTTAGCTAATCCCTTCGCTAGCTAACGAATCCCAACGTGGGAGTGCTAGTGGTCTGAAACGGAGCAAACACCTCCATCTGCGGATCAGGCTCAGACTGGTGAGTCAGTGGGCGTGTTTTGTTCGTGTCTCTTGCGTGCTGTTAGCGAGCAAGCTGGCTAACTAACTTCTTGGCATAAAATGTCCGCGATTTACTAGCGAGCTGTTGGGTTATTTTGCCAAGCGAAGGAGGGAACGGTTGGTGTTGACAAGGAAAGTTCTTTTCAGGTAAGCAAACTACGCGTTTTTTTTTACTAATTCGCTTACTGCATTAAAGTGAAAGCTAACATCAACTCAGAACATAACAGCTAACGTTAGACTATGTTAGGTAACGTTAACCTGCGCAAGTGACTGCGCTTTTGTCAGTTTGGACTGGACTCGGCTTTTAATAGAGGTCCCTTGGAACTAGCATTGACGTGGTACAACATTTCTCTGGTACATCTAACTAATGGCAGTCCATAAAATAACATGCAGAATATATTGGAAATTCGGCAACCAGCAATACCGTATTCTACCCTTTAAAGCATTTCTGCGTATGCATTTTATTTTTAGATAGCAGCCAGCGCTGATCTTGGCAAGTTATACAACGTGGAAAACTTCGTAGCTGCTGCACACCTTTTGAGTCGCGGGCAAGTCGGGACTATTCCTTTACCACCGGGTATAGCGACGGGCATGAAACAGTTTAAGGTAAGATGTTGCCTTTTCTGTTTTCGTTATTTGATCTGTTAAAATACCTACGTGTAGATTCTACGAGTAAATACTTCAATAGCTACTTCACATGTGCATATCCCTACCACACATTGTAGCGTTTGGAAACATTCCGCCTCGCTTAGCGAATGGTCCCGTCACAAGTTAGGCCCTGTAGTCGCAAACGATAACGTTGCAAGCTGTCCCTCTACACCGAAGAGTTATTATTTACCGTCAAGTTATCGGGAGAATGCTTAATTAAATTGTGTGTATGCGTCAATTACAATACATTTAATAACGATCTGTAATAACATTGTCTTTATCGTGGGTTATAACTGCATACTTCACCAAAGACCCACAAGTAAATAGTGTGCTAACATTATCAAAACTCTTCATAACGGTTAGCTATGGCTAACGTTCCACCGAGTTCGGGATCTGCCTTCTGTTTATATATTTGACTTAACTAAATCGGTCTTCTTTCGATACATAAGAACCATAGGGTTATGGTAAAATTTGGTACAATATGGTAAAATATATATTACAAACGCTGCAATCTCTTACCATTAGCTATTTTGCAGACATAAGTGTTATAATCTGGCGTGCTAGGCAAACTTTGTTATTCGTAGTTGTTTTCCATGTGTCGCTAAACATTGTTTTAGAACTGTTTTAGTTTTACTCTTGCATTGTAACATTCGGATGAACTTATTTATTCTTTTAAAGAATTAGTTCAGTATTAATAAGATATATGTTAGAGATCAAACTGTAAATGCCTGAAATTTGATGTAGACCAATGTTTTTTGTTGTTTTAATTTTGGAGTATTTACAAAAACGTACAACAACAACATCTGCTGCAGTCATGTTGTTTTACCTAGAAAGGAATAGTAGGCCTAATCGATGTTGCTTATTAGCGATTGATTTGAACGAAAAAGATTATGTGAAGATGGGAGGGTGACATGTAAATCAAATGAAATCACACTGGATGAGCTTTGGTTTCCTTTTTTTTGCCACTAAATGCCTTTGTTTTACCCCTCTGTTCTGCAACCAAAGATTCTCTGTTATCTTGGACATGCAAAAGGCATGGACTCACGTGTACACACACACACACACACACACACACACACACACACACACACACACACACACACACACACACACACACAATGATATGTGGTCTCAGTTATACAGTATGTATGTGTCAACCTATGCATTGTTTATTAGCACAAGCAGGAAAAATCATGTAATATAGCCTATGTATTTGTTGCCTACTAGGTCTAATTGTATTGTCATAGTAAGAGCAGACTGTAGGGTTTTGTATTGCCCCTCCAAAATGATGCATACCTAAAGAAATAGAAAAAAGGTTAGAACTAACATTGGAATCCCTGTGGCATGTAGGCTACTACCCAATATCTTTCCCCATCTTAGAATGGTTTAAGTGGCTTCTGTCACATGGTCTAAACCTCCTGATCACTAAATGATTGGACTGTTCAAAGGTAATCTTTTTTTCACTGCCTTTCTAGTCCAGAGAAGAAATAGTGGTGTGTGTGTGTGTGGTGGGGGTGGGGGATCATGTAGAGAAGTTAACTCCCAGCTATTTCGGCAGCAAAAGCCATCAGTCTTTTTTTTTTTTTTTTCACTTAACAAAAGACAACTGCCTATGGCAAAAATATAAACAAGATTAGACTGTCACTTTCACTCCAGGACCTTGAGGGGAAAAAATGGGAGATGCTAATCAATAGCTTTTTGTTTGAGTGAAAAGCAACACTGTACATTTCTTGGAAAAGTTTTGGTTTTGATTGTGTAGTGTAACCTGGTGTTTTAATGCTCAGAGGAGTTGCTTTGGTGCGGTAAGAGGTCACAGCGAGCTACAATTAAATCTGTAGCCCAGGGTCTCGCACAAGAAGCAGTCCTGTATTGTGGAAATACTCACTTCTGATTTGTCCGTTTGCCTTGAAGGAGCATGAGATACACAAGCATGTAACAAGATTAGCGGTGATATCCTGGCTCCAATCCCATATTACACACAGGGACCTGCGCTCGCACATACACATACTCATACACACTTGCTCTTATGCTTTTCGAGGTTGTCTCCCTGTCGTTTAGAAGAACACATGCTCTGTATTCTTCCTCTCCTCCTCCTCCTCCTCTTCTTCTTCTCCTCATTCTTTCATGCTGCCTCATTCTCTCACTTATTTTTCTTTCCTCTCATTCCAAACCCTCCCAGTAAAAAACACAGAAAAATAAAAGAAATGGAGAGAGGGGGGGAAAAAAGGAAAGTCAGGCAAGCAAAAGACATGTGGCATCCATCTTTAGGGTAAGCCGTGAAATGGAGCCTCCCTCGTGCCTCTGCTGGCCCACCGGTGCGGCTCGCGGAGTGGTGGACCCTGCGACAGCTGGAATGGTACACTCCAGCCCCCTTTCCTCCCCCTCCCACCCCCTCAACGTGCATGGTATCTCCCTTTACCCTCATACTCACTCTTGCCTATAGTACGGTCATGCACCTGTGCATACCTGTGTCGTCTTGTGCCGGGCCTTGTTGTTTCGAGTGATATATGGTGAGTTGTAAACGTGTTCCGAGTTGTGGTGTAGGCCTATGCAATCTCATTAGAGGTTGTTTAATGCCCTGGAGTCTTGTGTCAGAGTAAGAAGACCCCCACCCTCACCCACCCCCCTACCCACCCGCCTTCCTAGTTTGGCTCTCTGTACCAAACGCCCAATTTAAACGCGTAATAAACAACCAGTTTTCACTTAGTAGAACAGTTATTACTGCTTTACTACTTAACTGCATATCCACATAACAGATTAGCCAGTTTCTCTACTCGAAAGTGGTGGTTAACTTGATTACTGTGCTGGTAAGCTGTTTTTTATGACGGTGGATAACAGAGATTGCTACAAGTCAAGCTGTTTTGGATCAGTGCGCTCTCTGTCTGAGAAGCTGATTTGTGGAGATGGGCACAAACCTCTGGGTTTGGTGTGTGTGTGTGTGTGTGTGTGTGTGTGTGAGAGAGAGAGAGAGTTTGTTATTTATTTGGGCCAAGACTGTTACCGTTGCACTGCCCTCATTGTTTCACTGCTGATATGTTGGAAGACATTTTAATCTTCTTGCGGAAACTGCTCAATATGACGGCCTTTAATGCTTCAAAAGAGGTCTAAAAGGAGTCAGATGTGTTATTGCTGTGGTAGTTAAAGTGTGCTGTTGTGGTCATGTCTGTACCATGAAGTACAGATCTGAATGTTCTCACTGGTCACTAGCTCTCCCTTTTGCTCTCCGTCTCTCCCTCCCTCTCTCCCTCCCTCCTACTCTCTCTTTTTCCTCTCTCTCTCTCTCTCTCTCTCGCGCGCGCTGTCGCTCTCTTTCTTATTCACAAACATACTCTCTTTTTTTGCGAGCGCACACACACACACACACACACACACACACACACAATCCCGATACTCCTCCATATTTTCTCGTCATTTTTCTCCATCATATTTTAAAAACCTTCTTTCGCCTTCCCTCACTCCCTGTGTCCAGCTCTCTCTCTCTCTCTCTCTCTTTTTTTTTTACTTGTTCTGTCTGTAACGCCTCTCCAGAGGGGCCCAGTGTAAGGGGGTGGCTGTCCTCCCTCGTGGTGTGTTGGTGAGAGAGAGAGAGAGAGAGAGAGAGAGCATGCAGAAGGGTTTTTGTTGGGGGGGGGTTTGTTGGATGTGGAGCATAGGACACAGGACCCCCCACCCCACACACACACACACACACACCTCATTCCCTTACTCTTTCCACACAGAGGGAGGCATGCGGAAGGCAGGGTAAGAAGGGGAGCATGCGCTGCTCACACACACACCCTGTCAGTCACATATGTTTGCATGTGATAGGTGGGCCTGGAGAAATGTGTGAATGCGAAGAAAGAGAGCGCAGGCATGAGGGAGCGGGAGAAACGGAGAGAGAATAACCAATCAGGACTAACATGTACCCCACCTCAAGCACACACACACACAGATATGCACACACCCCAAATCACATACACACACTCAAACCCACATGTACATGCATGTACAGCCTTATGTATTTTATTTTAATGAATTTTATTAAGGTTATTGTATTGTATTTGTAAGGTAATACGAGTACCCTTGTAATGCCGATAAAGCAATTTGAATGTGAATCTGAGAGAGAGTGAGAGAAACAGTTGAAGGCTGGTTTTTGATCAAGCACCGTGCTATCTTTAGCGAGTAATCTGGTCTATTTTCTCAGTCTGCTCTTTTCAATGGTTTTCACTTTTTTTTTTTTTTGGAAGTGAGGTAGGCCTGCCTCTCTTTGGTCTTCTGTCACTTACTCTGCTCGTCAGTCTTTGCACAGCCTTCCCACTTCTTCTTCTCTAGTTCTTCTGTTTCCCCCCAACCCAAACACGCGCTGTACTTTAGCCTCTCACTTGCTCAACTCCCCTCCTCTCCCTCCCCTCCCCTCCCCTTCCCACACACCCACCCTCCCTCCGCCGCTTCTATCTGTTTGTGACGACAAGCAAAACGTATAAAAAATGTGAGCTTTGCTATTCCGGTAGTTTGTGGGTAGATAGCCCACTTACTGGATTTGTTTTGAAAGTCTGGTTTCAGTATGATGGTGGTTGGATGTACCCAGCGTGGGGCTGGCAGTGTTTACAGACAGGCTGCAGTGTTGGTAGAGACTCTGAGTTGCCTGCGTAGCCCATTAAAGGGCCAAATAGGTGTCTCCTGTGAGTGTGTGCAAAAGGGCTCGTGTTTGTGCCGTGTAGAAATGGGGCTTGGAGTCTGGCTAAAAAGGGCCTTGCCTGTTGTTTTGGAGCAAGATGGCGAGAGTTCAGCATTGTTGGAGTTCAGCTGAGGTCTTGCGTATTTTATGTGTGTTCTGGACGCGGGATGACCCAGCCAGCGGTATGCGCTACAACGTATTGCCTTGTGTTCTCTCATTCTTCTTCTCCTCCTCTCCTCTTTTGCTCTCTCTCTCTTTCTTTTGCTTTTACAACTTCTTGCCCATCTCTCCTTCTCTTTCTGTCTCTCTCTCTCTCTCTCTCTCTCTCTCTCTCTCTCTCACACACACACACACACACACACACACACACACACACACACACACAAACACACCCACCCCCTCTCTCTCTCTCTCTCTCTCTCTCTCTCTCTCTCTCTCTCTAAAGGAAAGACACATTTTGGAGCCCTCTGTGAGATTGCGTCATGTGATGTGTGAGGAAGTTCCTTGGACAGTTCGGGATTATACTTTCTTTTACTGTGTTATTTCCCTCTTTCCTTCTTCTTTTTAGCGCTTTTATAGCGTCGGTCATCATTCCTTCACAGACGCTGTATGTTCGCATGCGGTCCCAAACTCATCGCAAGCATTCCTGAAGTGTGAATCGGTCTCTGCCTGTCTGTGTGCAGTTATGTCTAATGACTGCTTATAAAAACCCTCTCATCATCTCTCCCTCTCCTTCTCTCTCTCTATCCCTCGCTCTCTATCCCCGTCTCTGTCTACTGCACCCCTCCACTTGTTCTATAATCATCATCTACCTCTTTAAATGCCAGCTGGAAACTGCCATAGCCTCATCTGAGTGAATACAATCCTTTTTTATTGTTACCCGAAATGTTCACCTTGTAGTTTTTTTTTTTTTTCTCCTTTGCTTCTTACCTACCACAGTTTCTTCTCTAACAGCTATGCTAATTCTGCTGTCTTCAGGGTATCTGTGAGTAGTGAAAACCAGAACCATAAGTGTTGAGATACAGGAGATCCAACACCATCTCCTGCTACATTCAGAAGCCATAGGTGTTTTTTTTTTTATTTGCATCATATTGATGTCACATCCCATATGTTGTAACCATGGCTACATCTTTGCAAGAGAACACTGTGACCTACTATAGAGATAGCTCAAGAGCCAGTTATAGAGATCTAGCTAATTGCTAAGAATCGGCGATTGGTTGAGCGTCAACGATGACACCTTAGTGACCGCTCGGAATGAGAAGGAGTGCTCTGAAGCCCACTATGTTCCAACTCAAATGTAATCCACATGCTTCTGGTCAGCCAACACCCAAATTAACCAAAGATCTGATCAGTGCATGGACTCAGTAAAGCTACTGTAACAGCGGGGCAATGCTTCTGCAACACACAGGATTTTGTTGCACACTTGCTCATACATGTTAACCTTAAACTGCATCTGTGTTCACCGAGCTGTAATGGAAAACTCAAAGTCTCAGCCAAAGCATTATGCAACTGTAGACAGATAGATTTATTAATCTGATAGTATGTCAAGTGGACGAACGCAACATACGAGCCGCTCTGTGTTTGTCGCTGTTCAGAGTGTTTACGTGCTGGCTCGCTGCCTCTGTGGGTGAGGGGTCAAGCGCCTGAACTCTGGCACAGATACAACAGGCCTGCAGCAGTGCCATTTATTGGCCATTATATGGAGGGAAGGTAGCATAAGCATAGCACATGCTCACATACCTCACACACCGTGATGAATTTTGAGGATGGGAATGGAAGGTTAGTGGCTAGCCTATGCTACGCTAGGCTAATCCATGGCAATGCAGTCTGTGTTATTATTAACTTAGGGAATTATTTCTACACATGAGAGGAAAATGTGACTCATTTAGTGATTGACAAAATTGTGTAATAATGAAAGGAATCTTCCTGAAGTTCAGTGCTTTCACGGAGTTGCAGTAATGACTAAAACCCTTATTGCCATTCAGTAGCAATTTGCATGCAGATTTCTCCTTCCACTGTTGGACACATACACACACACACACACACACACACACACACACACACACACACACACACACACACACACACACCCACACACACACACACACACAGGGAGAGAGAGAGAGAGAGAGCGAGAGAGAGACACACACACACCAAAATAGTTGTTACTATGAAATGAAAGTAGCTAGTCAGCCATATTATTTTCTGTGCCTTCCGTGTAGGGCAAGGTCCTTTTCAGGAACTAAATGAATAATCTTAGAGGTGTGTATAATTAAGAGGGATTCACAATCACAATAGGACTACCATAACACTGGTGTTGATGAATAATAATTCCAGGTTAACTGTGGTTAATGAAAGTTTGTGGTGATGTTTCTGATTGACACAGTTTCAGAGGGGCATTATATCCATCCAGGGTCGGCCGGTTCATAGCATAGATGAACTAAGCAATCGCCTGAATCGCATTGCATTTATTATTTTTGCACTGGTATTTCTAGAAAAAGGGGGCAAAGCTCTATTTTAGCCTAGGGCAGCAAAACAGCTCGAGGTTGCCCCGTACAAATCAGTTGAAGTAGGATGAGATTTATGTTTGTAATTGAACCATAGATTTACGTTTGTGTTCAGTTATATTTTACTTCTTGTCATGTCATATAGGCTATATATATTTTTTATTATTATTATTATTTCTTTTTATTTGAAAATGATCCATGTGGGGCAGAATGAAGTTGCCTACTGTATGTTTACAAGTAGGTCATCTCAAGAAAGAGTACGGTACTATTCTAGTACAGAAAATATGTGTGTTTTTCCCCTGCAGTGAATTTAAAAAGTTGTGTATCGTGTTGTGTACATTGGCAGTTGGCCAAATTCAGCTTATTGAATATTGTCAAAAATCCAGTATTGTGCATCTCTATTCAGTAGTAATTTGAGATGTTTACTGCTCTGTGTAAAGGACAGTTTCATCCTTGGTGGGCCTCTCCCATATGTCATTTCACTGTTACAGTGAGCCCATGGCTGAGCTGCTCACGTTCCCCCTCTCCTGTTCCTGCTCGGGTCATGCTCCGTTACGGTGCTGTGGATCCCTCTGTAGCTGGGCTTCCGGAATCCAGAACACTGGACCATTGTGAGTGACCCGGAATGGCGGAATATTGGAATGTCAGAATGCCGCCGACAGGGTCGCGGAGAGATTCCCTCCGAGTTTGCTCCCACTCGGTCCGCTTCGGTCTGAAAACAGAGTGGGCAGGAACGTCCTCTCTCTGACCAGAGGCCCCAACCGCAAAGCTCCCCCTAACAACTCCCCCCGCCTCCCTTCAGAGAGGGGCAGCAGCATCAGAAAACAAAACAGCTGAACGAGCTCATAAATGAGGCCTCTTTCTGAACTCCCAGCACTGAGCGAGATCTGGGGTTTAGGATGGTATTTCACCAACAGTGCCCAGCATGGCTTAAGCTGTACCCTTTTTATTAGAGGTTGCAGTCTGTATTGCAAGTGGGCCTGGCTTTAAAGAATGGACAGTACATGTGTATTTTTCCATGTCTTGTGTGTTATGCAAATTTTTGACTCACTCAGTGGAATTTTTTTTTTCTTCTTTTTTTTTTCAGTCGCTATTTACTGTGGTGCGTTGGCTTGTACTCTGGAAAGCGAATCTGTGAAGCCATTTAGTAAGAACACCAATTGCCTTCTATAAGTATGTTTATTCGTTTTTATCTTTATTTAGCAGTCTATTTTTAAAGGAATATGAAGACAATTAGAGACATGAAGTCATACATCAAAAAGCTTACTAGTCCTACAGCAAACTATGCACATTGCATTAAAGAGAAATTATTTTACTAACAGAATTTTCCAGAAAGTTCATACAACAGGGGTAAAGGTAAGCTTTGTGCATGTAAGCTGATATCATACTGCAGTTGCCACATCAGTTTGTTATTGAGGGATGTGGTAAGGGAAGACGCTGACTTGGAAGTGCTCAAGAGATTTCCATGTCTTGTTTTGCTAGGATATACAGTATACTCATACATAGTATACACTCATATGCTAACTAAAGTAAACTACATGTGAAAATCATTAGAGTTAACCTAGGATGCCACAGTGACTCAGAGTTTCAAAATCACACAGAAAACATGGGCCTAGTCCTTGGAGGAAGTGCGTGGTGAATCACTTAAAAAAAAAATAATGCCGGACCTGACAAGAATCTTCCGTTCGTAGGATCATGCACTACTGAGCAGCTATAGCAGGCAGTTCAATGGGCCCTACCACCCTGAAGGACACTGCGCAGTTGTCTCCTGTAATGAAATGCTGACTCAAAGCAGCGGCCATGTTGTCCTCAGCTGTCCTCGCCATGGCCTGCATCTTAAAAGCATTCGGTTTTTGTAGCTGTTCCGGTGAATGGGTGGGAGAATGACCTCTGTTCAATTAACCGAGATATGACAGCAGCAGTGATATTTCAGTGTGAGAAGAATAGGTGTGGCTTTGTAATAGCCCGGTTATAGCCACAGATAGCGGCAGATGTGACCGATTGTTCACAAGGTTTTGTGCTTGAGAGAAAGGCCACGTAGGGTCTCGTGCTATAAAGATAGCAATCAGTTGTGATCTATGGCATAGGAAACAATGTGAATTGCAATAAAGCTGTGCATTGTGTCCTTATAGCTTCAACATATAATGCTAGCGTTCACAAGCCTTGAAGGACCTGGTTTAGCGCAAAACAAAAAAACCAAAACAAAGCAATGGCCTGCAAAAAAAAAAATAGAAGAATCTCAATGTAGGCTATAGACAAGCACAGGAGGCTCTTAAACTGTGTCCTGTGATCTTGCATGTGTGTCATCGGCAGGTAATCTCTTGCCATACATCTCAAGTCACTCAGACACAGCAAGGCCCCCCACTAATCCTCTGAGTCCGACTGCGTAACCAAATCTGTTTACTGCCCAGCACCATTTCTATTACTGCCCCTACTTCGCTAGCACTGTTTTTGCTTTCTCTCTGTAATAGCCTAATTTATAATTGAAAGCACAGCTGTCATTGTTGGACTTGCCACGTAATGGACTGATTTATTATTTAGAATACCTCTGTTTACCGTCAGGCCTTTTCATGTTTAACAGTCTGTCACGATCGAATCCGATCCTTGTTGTGATTGTGTGAGTAATTGAGCGCTGCCTTGCAAGTATGTCAGCCGGGGCTTTTGTGTGTGTTTGTGTGAGCAGAGGAGGAGTCTATGTCCTTATGCTAAACAGTGTTTGTTATCAATGTGTTAAGCCTCTCCCTTCACTATTCTCGTTAGACACCATTCATCTGAATGAAATTATTCAAACAAACAAATGCGAGTGTGTTGGCAGCATTCGCACAAACTCTCCACCACATGGCCTCGAGTCCCACAAACTCAATACCGCAGTAGCATGTGTTTGCTCTGAGCAAGGGCCAGCTAATTGGCTTTGGCTCAAGTGCCATACACAGACACATTAAGGAGAGAAGCGGCTTGAAACATCGGCTGAGAGCCACATAACACGCGAGGAAAACACCACAATGTGGGGCTTTCGTCCTTTTTTTTTCCCTCTCTCTC
Source organism: Sardinella longiceps (assembly GCA_027497455.2). Lineage (NCBI taxonomy): Eukaryota > Metazoa > Chordata > Actinopteri > Clupeiformes > Clupeidae > Sardinella > Sardinella longiceps. Next base: position 6,919,915 of record JAODXP020000013.1, read on the forward strand.
GTTCTCTATTAGATACACTCATCCCTCTGTTTTTTTTTCTGAGACAAAAGCAAACTGCTCGCAAAACATTTACATTGTCTGCCTTATTCTTCTGGCCTCCCCTCGACCTTTCACCCCTTTTGAGCTGTGGCCCCTATGGAATGCCAGGAGGGGAGGTTTCCTGCCCTGCCTGGGCCCCCAACAGCCCTATATGGAGGTTACACAGCATGTATATGGCTCACAGTACAGTATGGGACGAGAGAGAACCGGAAGATGCAATCTGTGTTTAGCCTACAAAAGCAAACACGAGCCCCCTTTTTCCCATGAATTCTCCCAGATTCTCCTCTGAACCTGGAATTCTGAATGAAAACAGGAAAGTCATGACATCAGAACCATTCCAGAGGTGTATTTATTTTCCTTGTGCTATTCCTGTTTGTGCATGATGTCCGGCTAAGTGGGTTTGATCCACAGTTCAGCCACCCAGAATCTTAACCCCATGGAAAAAAAAGCACAGGCATCATGGCAAGAAATGTATAATCAGCACAAGTTACAGTTTGCTCTAAATAGGAACGCTTGCATCCAAAGGTCATTGAACAACTGTTGCACTCCATACCTGTGCTATCTGAGGCTAATCGCATTGTACATGTAGGCTAAGCATTGCAAAATTTCTCCCATCACGATGACCTTATCAAAAAAACAAAACGACAGCAGCAACAACAACAACAAAAAATATATATACATAACTTATAGGTAACTTTGCAAGATAACTTTGCACTGTATTAGCAATAACAAAAGTGTTTTAATAGTTTTATGATCATATTACCCAGCAGCTTATGGCCACTGTGTCTCTCTGAATGTGATAAAGACTTTACTGTGGCTTTAAAATATTATTATTATTATTATTATTATTATCATTATTATTATTATTATTATTTGAATGATTTGTGGTGAACCTGAAGCTCTGGTATGCCTAAACACAAGTGCCCTTAAAATGTACTATTCCTTCAGATCACATTCTATTCCTTTTTTAAAACCTTATTTAATTTCTCAAGTGAACAGAAACCAGTTCCGACTCCATGCTTTGTTGTGGTTCAGACTTGGCAGAGAAATCTGATGAGCTGTCTCTGTGTAAGTGGTTTGTAGGCTATTTGACGTTAGATAATAAATTAACAATACTCAAGCTTCGTCTGGTACTCTCACTGCTCGTTCTTCCTCCTGGGGCACGTTTACCCCAAAGTCAAATATTTCAGCACAGTGAAACATTTTCATGTCACCACAGAAGAAAAAGTTGCTGACCACCAGGCCTCTTTGAAATTCCTGTTGACAACACTGCATTGGTCCACGTGAATGGGTGAGGTTGATTAGCCTATCATGATGGCAACATTACTTGTTGACTAATACTTAGATCAATAAATTTACTTGCTTAGACAATCAGTTTGTTGATTGTGGAGGCTCATCCCAAGTGAAGGACATGAACTTTGATTGCTCATCATTATAATGGACACTAACTGGGGTGTCCATTTTGTCATGTAACTTGTGCTGATTTTTTCATCTTAACAGTTGTATACATCCTGATTACAGTATAATCTTTAACTATTTGCATAGGACTAGTTTTACATAGCTACGGGCAGTAATGTGATTTTACTAAAGACCATTGGTAATATTAATGGCTGATTCACACATGATAAAACATTTAAGTTAAACCACCTGTTGGGGGAGGGGAAGTGGGATGGGGTAAATTGATTTACGCACTGCTGTCACAGCACTGTCGTCACATAGTACTGTCAATAGTCTAAATTATTATTTTTACAGTATGACAGATGTCAAGGGTTCTGGTTGAACCGGTCAAACGTTTTTATTAACTGTCTGCATGCTCAACTAGAGCCATTAGGCCTAGATCTTTCATGCTTTTGACAAGTGCTTCTGACCTAACTTGTTGATTTGAGTGCAGTGTAGCATACCAAAAACACCTAAAGTTTCCACAAAGTTGTCCAACTGCCTAATGCGAAATTGAATGCTGTCTGAAAAAGTGCATTCATTTTGATATAAATTCAGTGCTAATTATCTTGCGAACCTTTCATCTCAGAAACTAGCAAGGATGAAAACTCTGTGAGTAGCCGGGTGGAGAAGAATGGGTGTGGCTGTTGGGACACATGGTATAGGCCTCTCTCAAGGGTTGAATTGCTCTATTATTTTGTCGGCGCTGCCTGCTAGCCCGGAGTTCGAAACTCCTGCGTTAGAATAAATGCATCAACAGGTGGAAATCAGTTTCCGTCACACAAGGGAGATATATTAAAATCATCTGCATATCTTTCACAAAGTAGATTGGTTACAGGTGCAGAAAGAACTAACTCGTTAACAAATCGGCTGAAATACACTAAGTCAGTATGTTGCATAACCTATCAAATATTGTTAATATAGGAAGTTTGTCGCTAGCATAGAAGTTAAAGACATGTCACTGATAAGGAAAATATGTGATGTCTATAGCTAGATACCCATGTAAACTTGGGCAAAACATGTAACTTAAAGCCTCATGGCGAAACTCACACTCACTGAGAGTCCAGTGTGATCTGCAGTGTTGTTTTTGAGTGACTTGTTCATTAGCCAGCGACAGCTACATCTCCAGTAACATTAATTGGGCCAATGTTAGGTAATAGGTTCATTGATTGGGCAGTTCTTGATTTTGGAAAATGCCTGTTATAGCATAACACAGACATAATTCAGTGGAGTTATTTATATTCTGATGTATCTACAGTTTATTGAATGCTAGCCTATCATTGGATGTTAGCCTAGCCTACTCACCAAGAAGGCCCATAGCCCTCTCAGCTGCTTCAACCATAAATTCATAAATTGATGGAGTTCTTTCTATTAGATGCCAGAAATTATAAATCCAATAAATGCATATTTTTGACCCCATCAGTCTCGAAAATGCTGTCATTATCCATTCTCTGTCCTGAAACAGTCTTAACCAAATTCTATTTTGGATTGTTCATAAAGTCTTTAAAAAAAATGTCTTTAAACGCTAAAGTAGTAGGCCTATATTGAAAAATATATTTTAATGAAAGTTAATGAAAAACAATGTTGCAACCACTGCAATGTTTACTTTAAGTTGTGGAAGCTTCTGAAACAAAAGATGCAATTCTGATATTGGCTAGTATTCCTTCAAATTTTTGCACCAAGTACAAGTGCTGAAATACATTTATAACATTTCCTTGAAATCTCAGCCTATTAGTCTTAGAGAATGCCCAGACACGCCGCTAGCATTTTTAAAATTTGCTCTGCATAAACCTTTAAATTAATCAGAACCTCTTATTAGGCTAGCTAATAAGCAGTTTGTCAAAACTCCAGGAACCAACTTCATTGTGTGCCTCTGGTTCCCAGGTTATCAGTCTGTGATGAGACCGGAGACAAGGGACTGAGCTGAGTTTCGTTATCAGTGCCATTGTCCCATTATCTGCTCACTTAGCATGGGCTGATTGTTGTCAAATGTGGTCTATGTTGTGCCAAATCTTCTTGCTCTTATTCCTACCAACAGCAACTGGCAACCTCAAACAACAGGGCTATTGGTTTATCTGTGTAGGATTATCTATGGCTGATCCCCTTTAAAAAAAAACAAAACAAACAACAGAAAAAAACACAGGCTTGAACTGCAACAATCAATCTGCATGTAGTCAAAGTCCGTAGCATGATTTCAGGACTGCACTGAGTAGGCCTACATGTCCACAAAGTAGTTACTTAGTTTCCCCCCCGTAAAGTTTTGGAGAGGAGATTGACCTTTCAGGTGACCCACTGTATGACAAGATCTGGTAGAAATACCTTGAAGTTCTGACAATGCACACAGGCTTATTGAATTAGCTATCACCTGACAGGAATTCCTGGTGTTACTCTGACTTGTCAGTTTCATGAAGGGGATGGAATGCTGTCGGTTCTGTGGATCTTCATGCTTGCTGACATTAATGGATTACCTAGACTTAAGCATTCCCTCTAGGTTCCATGCTCAGAGACCCTAACCTAACCCTAACCTTAACCCTAACCCTCAAACATCCTCCCAAACTGGTATGGAGTGGCTTTGAGATTGACTGATTCATGCCAGTTAAATGTTGGAGGATTTCAATGGAGTTAGGGCAGAGACTGGGGTGGTCATGTTTTGATTGGACTTCAGTGGACAAGCTGATAACAATGTAAAAAACTTTGTCACCCCTGCAAATGTGGGAGATGTTCTTGCAGACCTTGGAGGTCATTGGAAAGGCCTTACAGTAATTGCTGCGATCCTGTGTGATTAATTGTAAATAGAGAGAGTTGTCTTGTTACTTACAGATTTCATGGTTTGTCTGGTAATTGTTACTCCCCGTATTTGTGTGTTGGATGGAAAGCTCTGATGCACTTTTTAATGCTTTTTCCCCCAATACTGTATTTTTAGGTGATAGAGTGCATTGTAATACCGTAATTTCCCGACTATTGCCGGCTTATACATTGATTTTGCAAATTTCTTCACTATGAGGTTAAAACAGGGGCAGTTAATATGGCATTAATATGGTTTGTTTTTTAACTTGCATAAAACACTGTCCTGCGGCTTATATGGGGGAAATTACTGTAAGTGTACTTGTAAGGATTACATGTAAAACTTGATTAATACTGTGTTGACTGCTTAGGATTTGATGTGAAGATAAGGTTGTGCATAATGCAGAGTTGCAAATGACTCTTGAATGTTAGGTGAATTTGAATTTAGGCAGCACAATTTTAAATTAAAGGAAGTAGCCTGAAATTGAATTCCATTTCCCTTGTAATTCCTGAATTGAATTAAAGCTAATTATTGAATTAGGTAGTTTTCTCCAAGCTTGGATGATTCAGTAGTCTCAAAATGCAATCTTGAAGGCCCAGTAGCTGAAAAGTGTGTTTCAACATGCAGTTTCTCTGCTGAAGACAGTGGTCACTTTCCTTGGGATGTGTTTGACTGTCTTTGTCTAGGATAAAATTTAAATGCATGAAGCACGAACACAAGGTTGTGGGTTTGGATATCTTGCTCTGTCTGTAGTCTCTTGGCCGGCAGACAAGCTTAGTAATTACAACTTGAGCAAATAGTCTGTCATCTGTGTATCTGCTGGTGGCTGAATGTTCTCATAGCCATGTACTGTGTACTGTGTGCTGCCAGTCTTCTTGTAAAGACAAGTGAAGGATAGTGCTTTGAAAAAGACAGAAGCAGATGCTTCCTCCGCAGTTAGTCTAAGTGATGTTTGTTCACTCTGCTGTAGCTTTTTTAGAGTGAGTTGATGAGTTGAAAGTCAGAAAGTTGTTACAAAACCACCAACACAACAACAACAACAACAACAACAACAAAGTTTAAAAAAAAAAAAAAAAAGATAGAAAATAACCTGAAGCAACAAGCCTAAAAGCTGGAGGCTAATAGAGCCAAATGCATGCAGCTCTGCCTTTCTGGATTATTAGGCCTAATTGTACACCTGTGTTTGGCTGTTTTTGAAGTTCTGATGTTTTTGTGTTTTTGTTTTTTTCTTCTTTCTGCTGTATCACAGGCCTGTTGAAGCCACTCAGCAGGGAACAGGGTGATTTAGGACTCCATTAGCACATAGTGAATTATTCAGCGTGTTACAAAACCATGTCACTTGTGATTTGTGGTCACAGATTAGTTGAAGTCAATCAGTGTTGGTGTACTGGAGTCTGTCTTTCTTTCCACCTTTTGTCTCGCTCTCCTCAACTTTCTGTCTGGCGCACAGTTTACTTTCTCTCTCTCTCTCTCTCTCTCTCTCTCTCTCTCTCTCTCTCTCTCTCTCTCTCTCTCTCTCTTCCTTCCTTTTTCTGCATCTCTCTCTCTCTCTCTCTCTCTCTCTCTCTCTCTCTCTCTCTCTCTCGTACCAGCCCTTGCTCTAGGGCCAGTCTTCTCTTCTTTTCCCCCCTCTTCTCTTTTCTCTTCCCTTCGTTGTTTTTCTCTCTCTGCTTCTCTTTTTTTTTTCCTTGACTGGAGAGGAACGCGAATCTGAGGAGAGGCTTTGTGTTGGTCAGTGATTGTGTGTTTGCGCGGCGAGCTCTGAAGCTTGCGGGCTGCCTTCCCGCCTCCTCCACCCCCCACCCCCCAGCACACACACACACACACACACACACACACACACACACACACACACACACACACACACACACCACTCCCGCCCTTAAAACCAGCCCACTTTGGTGAAAAGTGATATTCCAAGAACACAGTGCAGCCCAATCAAATCCAGACCCTTCATTGGCATGGGAACGGAGGGGTTTTTTCCACTTTTCATACATGAGGGTTACATTCCGCACCTTCATACCTGTGCTGCCTTCACATGCGGGCCACCAGGTAGATTTCCTGTGTCATGGCCCAGCGTTAGGGGCGGCCTCATGGGAGAGGGCTGTGCCAAGAGAGGGGGACCAGAGAGAGTGAGAGAGGGAGAGAGAATGGCCAAAGGACTGTGCACTCACTGGCTCAAACTCTTTAGCCAAGGATTATAAGCCTTGATGGAGCCAAGTTGCAAATCCCTTGCAAATGATCTTATCACTTTTTGTGCTTGTTCTCTCTCTCTCTCTCTCTCTCTCTCTCTCTCTCTCTCTCTCTCTCTCTCTCTCTCTCTCTCTCTCTCTCTCTCTCTCTCTTTCTCTCTTATCTCTCTCTCTTTCTCTCTCTTCTCTCTCTCTCTCTATCTATCTCTCCTGTCGGCAGTGATGGAGATGGCTGTGAGTACCTCAACACAGGCTCCGGATGAGTTTGACAGGAATGTCCCACGCATCTGCGGGGTGTGTGGCGACAAGGCCACAGGATTCCACTTCAATGCCATGACCTGCGAAGGGTGCAAGGGCTTCTTCAGGTAAAACACCAACTCACATAGACACAGACACACACACACACACACTACTTAAGGTGAAACTCACACACACACACACACACACACACACACACACACACACAACTTAAGGTGAAACTCACACACACACATTAAAACACATGCGCGCACAAGCATTACACACACAAACACACACTCACACACACTAGCTTGTTTGCACGCAAACACGAACACACACACACCCTTCTTAAGGTGAAACTCACATGTGCACATACATATATTCACACACACACAAGGTGAAACTCGTTTGCATGTTAGCACACACACACACGCACACACACACACACACACAGAGGCACATTTTTTCCTTTTGTTTGGTTGCTTCATCCAGCAGTGTCACCTATAGACATAAGCATTTCAAGACATAATTGCACATGGAGTTACGTATTCTCCCTCACTAGCCTTGACCTGTTTGGACTGACAGGCTTTGTGAGGTGTGCACACCCATCTACACACACACACACACACACACACACATACACACAGGCACACAGGCGCACGCACGCACGCACGCACGCACGCACGCACGCATACTTAAGCACATGCACACACAAGCGTGCACATAAACACACAAACACACACACACACACACACACATACCGGTGTGCACACACACACTCTCTCTCTCTCACATACACACACACACACATACCTAACACACAGTTTGTGCATCCATTGTGTTGTAAAGGCCCCTCTGCTGACAGATGGGGCTGTTTGCACAGTGAGGGTCAGTGAGGTTGACTGGGTGTGCGTTTCTGTGTGTGTTTGTATGTGTGTGTGTGTGTGTGTTTGTGTGCGCGTGCGTTAATGCTCAGCATGACCTTTCCTCCCAGTCACACACACATCGTAACTGTGCGTCCATCCGCCCCCTACTGCGTTCCCTCCACACTGTCCCTGCATCCACAACCCCCCCCCCCCACACACACACACACACACACACACACACACACACACACACACACACACACACTCACACACACACACACAACCCCAACGCCAAACTCCCATCTACCCCTCTCTCAGTTATACAACACTTTACTCACTATTGACTAAAGATCTCAGGCAGGGCTGTGTTGTAATGTCCTGTTTGTGCAACGCTCGTAAAATCTAGTCACTTTGCGAAGGTCCATCAGGTCAGAACCTGTTCTTGCCCTTGACCCTAGCCATGTTTTTTATTCATTACGGGTATTATGATTTGGTAATGTGTACGATTCATTGGAAAATTCAAACACACATTTTTATTATATATTCATTCAGAGTAGGCCTAATATTTCTATGACTTAAATATGTTTTGTACAGTTTCCCGAGTTAATGCTACTGACGAATAAGGCATGGTCGCTTCCATCCCACACAAACATGTACAAGGTACAAGGATGGGAAGACAGCATTGCTGTCTAGCGCAGGTAGTCCGCATGGCAGAATATAATTGGAACCCAACAACAAAACAATCTTAAATGAATTCATATTTGTGAGAAATCTGATCCGCCCGGTGTTGATGGTTATGTTTTCAACAAGAGGCACCATATCACTTAGCATTTTTTTTTTGTTGTTTAGATAAACTGTCTACAATCAGGCTTACCTACTGTATATAAAAAAAGAAGAGGTAAACGGTCTACAGTCAGGCTTGTCTATCAATCTCTCCTCTTTTAGCTGTAATGTTAGCGTCATCTCATCTTCACTTGATTCATAGAAAATAAGTCTAAAATGGCTCTGCTACAAATACAAAATCTACAATACTTATTCATCCACATAGCAATTCATTCACTGTAATTAGGCAGACAAAAAAAAACACAACAAACATAAATAACACCACAATATAATTTAACCACACCTGTGTATTAATCACATCATTTATTTAACATTTTTTCCTAATAAAGCATAATACGATCACAATGCAATGAAAGAGTAGCCTGAGGGGAAGAATTACATTCCCATGTATTGCCCTCTCCCACTAAGATGTTAACCTCATAGCTGAAGGTATTTTGCAAAGGCCATGTATTAGCAAAGATCATGGAATACTGAGCTTCAGCCCTCTCTGGTATTCATAGATGGGATTCTTCCTGAAAAATCAGGATTTCCTGATTTTCAGACTTAAAAATATGACCCTCATAAATCGTGCAAAATAATTAAACAGAGGGGAAGGCAGGTTAAACTGTATTTTGTATTTAGGCCTATATCTACAGGTAATGGCTCAGTAGGGTTAAGTATGGCAATAATATGGTAAAAATGCCGTATTAGCCTTAAGCCCCATTCATACCTCACGTAAAAGACGGATACGGATACCTGTGGAGTGTTACGTCAATTTCGACCATAGTTTGACACGAAAATGGGGAGCGTATGATTACGGACGAAAGGTATGAAATTCATGAGGAATAATGGGGCGGGGGCAGGGTTTAGCACTTGTAAACAAATTGATACGTACGGAGGTATGAAGAGTCAGAAATTCAGACGTAAGGACACAGGTTGAGTACGAATGGGCCTTCAGTAAGGACATTTCAGCTGTATTCAATCATAGTGTACCATATACAATGCATACAGTACATCAGGGGTGGGCAATTATTTTGGCCAAGGGGCCACATTGACTTCCAGATTTTGACTAACGGGCCGGGTGTTAACAGTTAACGAACTGATGTCGATAAATTGGCAAGTCTCAAGCCAGTAGCCTCACTTTCTTCAGAGGACTTGATAATGTGCAGGTTTAAAAGGCAGGAATTTGCTTTTCATGATCATACAACACATTTGATAAATAAGGCCTATAACCTAAGTCACCATGACTAAATGAGAAATTATTTTATTTTGGTAAGGCTCCGCGGGCCGCATTAAATTGCTCCGCGGGCCGCATCTGGCCCCCGGGCCTTAGTTTGCCCAGGTATGCAGTACATGGAAATAGAAGAAGTCCAGCCCTCTCTGACACTGTTTCTCCTGTGTCCCTCCTCTCGTCTCTCTGGTCCTCCTACAGACGCAGCATGAAGCGGAAGGCCAATTTCACCTGTCCTTTCAACGGGAGCTGCAACATCACCAAGGACAACCGCCGACACTGCCAAGCCTGTCGTCTGAAGCGATGCGTGGAGATTGGCATGATGAAAGAGTGTATGTGTCTCTGACTTTTTTTTATTTTTTATTTTTTTATCCCTTTATCCTTCCTCCGTCAAGAGCTGGCCTGAATATCTTTGTTTGGGTTCAAATGCTTTGACAGGATTCCCACGCATCCTGGAAAACCTACGATTTGTGAGATGGTTTTTCCACTCATGGAAAAAAAACCTGGAAATTGATTTAAATGTTAAAACGTCCTGGGAAAAATCTATACTGTCCTGGAAAATTATAATTGCATTTAGCCCCTCTTTCAGGCAGACAGCTACACACCTTGTACAAAAGGACACACCTTATTTTTTTTTGTAAAGTATCCTGAACTCTGATGAGGACAGTAGAGTAGGCTGCTGAGCTAAATATAGTATGATAGTCTTCGTCTGAAATTGCATGAGAAAAGAATTAAGCTTCCAGAATTGTGAAAAACTCCCAAACTTCACTCCCTTACTTTTTTAATATCAGTGACGTAGGGACAGTGTTGTACTGTATTGGAATGCATGCATGCTTTAGGGAAAAAAAAAAGTGAGTACCGGTATTTGAGCTAGGTTTACAAACATAGTCATGTGTTGCTAATCAATCCACACTGCGCAACACAACTCATGATAACAGTAAAAAAAAAAATGTTTTCTTTTGAATATTGCTTTAGTTAACAAGAGAAATGTCAACACTACATAGCAGAATGATGGCAACATAAAAGACATCACTCTCACTTTGTGAGCAATAGCAATGTGGGCTCCCGTTCAGAATCCTAAGAATTTGAAACATCACATATGAAGCATATGAAAACAAAAAAGCAACCCACCCAGAAAACAGATTGTTTCTTTCTCCAATGCATCTCCACTTGCTTACAGTTTACACTGGGCATTTTCTTGGGGTCCCTTTCCAAGTAGCATAGTTGCTAACTATGTATGCCATTGACAGCTAACCAAGTTGCTAACTGATTAGCAACTGAGTACATTTCTAACTAGTTCTTGTGTCTTAGTCGACATCTTTTAGCTAACACAAATAGGGATCCTCTCCTGCCGTAGTTAGGTACCTCTGCTGAGTAATGCTATTGATGGAGATGACTTTTAATATCTCCATAACAGTCTTGCAACCTTTTCTCGCACCCCCTGCACCCCTCTGTGTGTGTGTGTGTGTGTGTGTGTGTGTGTGTGTGTGTGTGTGTGTGTGTGTGTGTGTGTGTGTGTGTGTGCTGAACCTTCAGCATGTATTTCTGAAAGCATGTAGCAGGGTGATTAAATCTGTTGGGAAGAAAAGACTACATTCAGCAATAAGCTGTGGTCTCTTGGCCTGTAGACACCTGTGGTTACTGCAAAACCAAGTCTGGCAAGACTTAAGTCACTTCTGTTTGCTTTCACCTCCAGCAAACACAAGGTGCTCTTTTCTTTTCTTTTTTTGGGGGTTAAATCCGGATATTGTTGCTTGTGTGTGCGTGTGTATGTATGTGGTGTTTTAACAGTGTACATTCCTGACATTGTCTTGAGAGGGAGAGAGAGCACTTGTGTGTCTGTGTGTCTGTGTGTGTGTGCGTGTTCAAACTGCATTTTTTTTCCCATATTGGTTTTTGTGTGTCTTTTGTGTGTGTGTGTGTGTGTGTGTGTGTGTGTGTGTGTGTGTGTGTGTGTGTGTGCGCATGTACGAGTGAATGAATTTTCTTGATTGTGTCTTCCATCCCATCCCCCGCGAGACAGTGAGGACGATAACATTAAACGAAAAGAACCTATTCGCCCCAGCCGTCGCCACGACAACGGCAGGAACAGAGCGTCAGTTAGTTACCGGTTAGCTGCTCGCTCTCACCTCTTAATTCACATCTCGGCACTAACCTGGAAATAGGTGTTGGTGTCTGACCCCCCCAGGCCCACACACACACACACACACACACACACACACACACACACACACACACACACACAGACACACACAGTGGCACTCCTCTTATGTAATTGGCACTTGTTTTTTTTCCGCTTTTTCCGGAAGTTGTGTAGTGTCTTTGTGAGGTATCCACTAATTTAATGGTGTAGTCTGTGCTGTCAGTAATGGTTTCCAAAAAATACTCTTTTCTGGGAAAAGGCCTGTACAGTTGATGCCAGAAAGGGGAAATGTTTCACTTTAGCATTCCTCCCATCATACAATGCGCCCCCCCCCCCCTTTCTATTTATGTGTGTTATTTTCCTCCTCTACTTTCCTTCATGCTTCCCATCCCTTTGCTTTTCTCTCACTCGCTGTTGTTCATTGTTGACTTCTCGTCTGTCTGCCTTGCTATCAGTCTCCCTCCATCATTAGATCTGTCTGTCTGTCTGTCTGTCTGTCTCGGCTTTTAGGCCGTTGACAAATGTTATTCCGGCTCAGTGGAAGAGTATAGTCAGTCTCCTAACGTGACTCTCTCCCTCCCTCACTCACTCACTCACTCACTCACTCCCTTTCTGGCGTTTCTTTCGCTCAATCCAGCGATTTTTCCCAGTCTGACTCTGGCTGTGTTGTGTTTTGATGTCAGTCATCCTGACAGACGAGGAGGTGCAGCGCAAGAAGGACCTGATCCAGCGGCGCAAGGAGGAGGAGGCGCTCCGCGAGGCACAGCGCCCCCGTCTGTCGGATGAGCAGCAGAGCCTCATCTCCCTGCTGGTGGAGGCGCACCACAAGACCTATGACGACTCCTACACCGACTTTTCGCGCTTCAGGGTGAGTCCTCTTTTTTCCACCTCTTGTACTTTGATCACTTGTGTCAGATCCTGTCGACTGTCTTTGTCTCTCCCACACAGCGGGAGCAGTTCGTCGCGTGCTGTACTTTTTTCTACACCCACACACATGTGACAACTTCATATGGTCCACAGGAAATGGGTTTACTTCCCTAACAAAATTTCTCCCAATTAAAGGTTGCATTCAGTAGTTGTATTACACAACAGAGGACTTTATTTGTACTGGACATAAAGAGCCTCAGGCCTACTGCATATCTATGTCATTTAAAGGTGACATCGAATGGAAAGCCACTTTATCCTTGGCTTTAATGAATTATGAGAGGTTATGCATGGCCAAAGAGCTTTCATGAACATGAGGCATAGTTGTGCCCTCCTTCATATGTAAATCTTGAATTTAGAAATTGGCAGTAAAACATGGGTGAATTGGAATGAAGCTGACAAGTGATGTCATACAACACAAAGCCATTTTAGTTCAATTGTGGTTGCTAGAGAGGGTTCCATTGAGGCAAAGGGACCGATGCAATACAATAGCCTTAACGTGCCATTTTAATTAGCCTTCTAAAATTGCACTTGAGTATATTTTTGACTATTTAAAAAGTAATATATTCTAGCATCACAGAACAAGCCACAATGCTCCTTTCATCCATTTTATGCCTTTTTAAGTCTCCATCTTTTGTGGTAGATAATGAAGTGCCAGCCTAAATGTTAATCAGTGAACCTGTCGCCATACGGAAAACTGCATAATACCCATAGTAATTAGTGTCAGTTTGTAAATTTTTAATACAGTGATTTGAGAGTGCTCTGTGGAGTTAAAAATGGAACAATACATTTACAATTAGGGATGGGGTTACCCCTCTTTGTGTTGTCATGTGTGTTTTTATGTTCATTTTATTATCCACGTGAATTTATTTATAGATTGATCATTAAAGATGACCATTGCTCAGATATTAAAGCAATATACCGGAGTAGGCCTAAGTTTAAGCATAGTTCTGCTGCACGAGCCTTCTAACAGCAATATATTTCGCATGAAATGAAAGATTTTCGAACACCACAGACCTTACGCGAACACGAAACACTTTACATTGAGTCAATGTAACCTCAGATCTTGCTTTTGGTTTGCAACAGTCAGGTCCCATTGATTCAGTGTAAAGAGCCTGTTTGCTTCTGCGTTCGCGTTCGGTCTGTGCTATACCAAATTATTTTGTTCCACTCGCTAACTAGCGCATTTAGCAACCTCTTTCAACAGGGCTATGCTTGAATTCACTTCGGTACTCTCCTTTAAGCATGTCTGCTAATAGTCAGTACAGTGTTGCCCCAAATTCAGTCATAAAATCTTATTTATCATGACATTGCTTAACTGTGGGGTCACGAGAGTAAAAGCACTGACTCACTAGCACCTCTTGAGGTTATCAGTGATAGTACAACTTAGGAGTAACTGGACCTTGTTAGCATGCTAACCTAAATGGACATGGACAGCTATTTTGACCAAGATATTTTCATCTATAATGCTTACATAAATGAATAAAAAATATGTCCTGTGTGTGTCTATATCTACATATTTTCCAGAACTTTGTGTCTGTATGCATGGTTATTTTCTAAGACCATGCTGATTGACTCTTTCCACAATAACCTACTTTTTATTTCCAAATGGTTGAACAGCGTGATTGAGCAGCACAGCAGGAGAGCATAAATGGAACGTTGCCCTTCACTGCCACGTTTTATGACTCTTGAGCTGTACAATAGATAGTGACTCACAGTAAAAATGTACGAGAGAGGTCATGTTAGTACAGAACAGTAAGGGCTCTGATTTGACCCCATATTTTATTTCATCCAGAAATTGCATAGTTAGCATAGATCAGAATGATCATGAAGATTTTTGTCCATTAGTGAACTGCCCAGCCCCTTTCATAATCAAACATGGAGTTAGTTAAGTTAGTTACACACACAATTAGTTAGTTACTTTTGAAACCAAACAATCCAAGCCTTTTTTCAATTCTGTAACTGATTCTCTTCTAAATCGACTTGAGAATCTATTTCCGGTACATTGGAAGCAGCCAAACGCAGCCCATGTTTCATGACCAGCCAATGAAACTCTTTGCTTTCATCTCATCACTCATGTGGTGTTTGAGTTTTAATCAAAACTGTGAGCAAACTGTCAAAGAATCCCCCCTACCCCATTCATGAATTTATTTCGCTTCTTTCTTTCTTTCTTTCTTTCTTTCTTTCTTTCTTCCTTGGGATATTCCCATGAGTATATGCAGTCCACACTGACATTCTCTACCTCTGTCCGTTAGTTAACCTGAACCCTTGTTGACCAGCCGGCCTGGTTCCCAATGCATGCTAATGTGAACAGGAACGCTAAAGGTTAGGGATTTGACTCGTAGCCAGTCATCCAGTTGTACTCATTAATTAATGTATCCTCTGCAAATACTAAATCATTCAGCACTTAGCCTATATCTGTAGCCTATAGGAGGAGTTTGCTGTATATCAGTTGCACCCACCAGAGCAAAAATGCTCCCTCCCCCTCCTTCGGCGGACTCCTCTCTTGGTTATGAGGACTGACCCATGTTAGAAGGCAAAACAGTTGGAGCAGACAATTGGATCAGTTACCATTTGGTTTTGGACAATTGACCTTTCGCCAGAGTTTGATTGACGGGCGTTCTGACCAATCAGAACGCTAACAATTGGATCAGTTACCATTTGGTTTTGGACAATTGAGTACAGTGCCAGAGGAGGGTATTGGGCTCTACTTCTTTCTTCTTTTTTTCTTTTCTTTTCTTTCTTTCTTTTTTTTTTGTTTGATCAAAACAGTGGTTGACATGTCTTACTGACATATTGACATTCCCAAAACCCCAGAGCGTGGCGCGTCCCACTGTCACCTGCCCCATGAAAACAGCGAATGGTGGTCAGAGTTGTGCCGTTTTATATTTAGAGGACTTGTGAGTCCACATGCGTTTATGTTTCTGCTGGTTGAGGCAGGCAGGCGTCATCTTTGTGGAAAGTCCATTGATGGACTAATATAAACTCATCAAGCCCCTGTTGGCCAGCTGCGTCATTACAGTAGCTCCCTGCCTGCCTGCCTGCCTGCCTGGCTTGCTCTGACTCAGAAACGCCACCGGCTAAAACCTCTTAAAAGTAATTGTGTGTGTGTGTGTGTGTGTGTGTGTGTGTGTGTGTGTGTGTGTGTGTGTGTGTGTGTGTGTGTGTGCGCAGCCTCCAGTGAGAGACGGGCCAGTGACGCGTAGTGCCAGCCGTGCAGCTTCCCTCCATTCTCTGTCAGATGCCTCTTCAGACTCTTTCAGCCACTCCCCAGGTGAGACTTGCACACACTCGCACACACACTCGCACACACACTTTCACACCCCTTCACTCTCCTTCACACTCCCTCACACGGTCGTGTATTTACACAGAAAGAGTAAGTAATTAAAAAAAAAGAAAGAAAAAGAAAATTGCTGTTAACTTACATTGTACATTGTGACTATACTTACTAGTCACTTGTAGTAGATGGCGATTTCATAATATTTAATGACAAATTAATATGGAAAACTGGTAGTTCCTAAGGGTTCACACACACATGGAAGTACAACTGCACATGCATACAGTAATAATGTAAAGGATAACCTAGTGTTGGCATTGAGATTCTGTTATGTTTGGGATAACGGCTAACGAGGTGTCCTGATATAGGAGAATAATACATACAGTAATGTTTGCATCCTGGGCCGGTTTTCTCTCAGTGACCATTGGGTGATTTACTATCTCACTCGCTATTTAGGGCCAGTCGTTAAAACAAAAAGAGAAATCTCACATAATGTAAAACTTAATTTGTCAGATTTTTTAATGTTATGTACATATACATATACATATACATATACATATTTTTATGTATTTATTCATTTGATTTAGTGGCTTCCACAGATAAAGAATTTGAATTGTTTAATTCAAATAAAACATTCAGTAGAATGCAGCTTACTCTATGGTCTGTTGTTGTAAATAAATTATATATGAAGGTGTGGGTGTGATGCACAAAATCCTTTGCTATTGGCTGCAGCCATTTTAGTTTCTATCCAGTGGTCTTTATCCAGATACAACTGACCGCCAGACCTTAGGAAGGTCCATTCAGAGTCATTGAAACCTCCCACAGCATTCGTTAGAAGCATTTTATAAATTTATAAACATTTGCATACAATTTAGTGATTTCCAAGGCTTTATGTAGCTTATATTGACAAAATAGGAAGTCATTCAATTGTGTAGAAAGGCAAACATAAAAAAATGAACAATTAGAGAAGGTAAAAAAAAAAAAAAAAACTAGGTTATTAATGACAAATAACATGAAATAGCAGTACTGGCAGAAAATGATAGTATTTTAATGATGGTGAAATAACAGTGTAGTGTTGAGTCTACGTGTAATGCGGATGTTTGTGTATATGGAAGGGTCATATATATATATATATGTCTCATGTTGTGTGCGTATATGCATGAGTCTGCTCACATTGTGTGCTACTCAGAAGCCTGAGGGATTCTCTGTACAAACAGGCCCTAATCATGTTAATGGACATGATGTCCCCTGTGAACAAGAGATACTCAGAAGAGCTGCGTGTTTGCCTGTGCATGTGTGCATGAGTGAGCGCATGCGTGTGTGTGTGTGTGTGTGTACGTGTGTGAGCATGTGTGTGCGTACGCCTATATGTTGTGTGAATACGTTGTGAGATTGTTTGTCTGTGAGTTAGTGAGTGCGTGTGTGCGCGCGCGCCTATATGTTGTGTGAATACATTGTGAGATTGTTTGTCTTTGTGTATAGGAGTGTGCATACAGTACGTGCGTGTGTACATCGCCTCCTGTAAGGTCTCCTATGGTGGACTGGAACATGCATAAATGATTGTGCCGCCGCAGCAACGGCAACGACTGTAGGAAGGAAGGCATGCATCTGCATGTGTGCTGCCGGCTAGTCCCTCCATACAGCCCTGGCCTGTGATAATCCTATGACCCAATTAGCATCGGGCCTGTATGCACTGGCGACCCGCTGAGCCGTAATGTACCAGGTCGGCTCCACAGCACGGACGCCGCGTCTGGGACTATACGCTCACACACACACACACACACACACACACACACACACACACACACACACACACTTACACACACACAACCCCCATCCTCACCAGCCTCAGCCTGCCTGTGGGGCTCAACCCACCTTGTTTGTTTTCCACCCGGCAGCCCATCGTTACCAGCATCATGCTAGTCAGGCTAGCCTAGCCTTAGCTTAGCATAGGCTAGCCACTCACAGCAGGGATTCTGCTGGCCACCAGGGCTTCACATGTCAATTAGTGTCCTATTGCAGCTGGGATCACTGGTCACTGGTCACTCGTTTGCCCCCCCCCTACCCCCAGAGAAGACAGATAAGGTCGGGGGTCGGGGTGGGTGCAGTGGAATGGGATGGGATGGGTGGGGGAGTTCCCCCACCCCCAGTTCTCCCAGGAAGCAGTGCCAGGACGCCCCGGGGGGTGGTGGAGATGATTTGTAATGGTTCGCTGAAGGCACGCTGCTGTGAAACGTGTCACGTCCCATCACTGTTTCCTCGTGACCTTTAGTCCCAGTCTTGCCAGCCCCACCCCCTATCGCCAAGGTAACTTCATTGTTTCAACTAGACACTCTGTTGAAAGTGTCTCCTGCACTAACAAGCAATTTTATGCTCTGAAGAGAAAAAAAAAAAGGAGGGAAAAAAAAGATAGCGGGCGAAGTTGTGTCAATAAAAGATTTGTGTATACTTCAATATGTATAACAATGTTGAAGGCATGAAGATAATGGTAGATATGGCAATTATAGCTGTTTCACAGGGTACTTCAAAACATGTACCGCTATCTGGTATGTGTTTACAGGTCACAGGGACATCAAAACACAATGTATCCTTCTTTAAAAAAAGTGGCTAAAGAAAGCTGGGCTAAAAACAGCAACGGTAGCTCAGCAGCCAGGCACTTCACAGTGGGGGAGCTTAGCATCCATTTTAATCATGCTCACAACAATTTTGTTTGTGTTCGCAACTTAATAGAGTTCAATTAAAACTAACAGTTGGACTATAAATAGAAGAGAATAAAATGTCATCTTTTTTACCCCAGCCGAGTCTCTCGTGCATCCTGTTTGAAATTCTCTGATGATACAAGCAGAAAGATGGTTATCTTTTCATTTCATAACAAAATAAAATAATAAAGATGCTCAAACATAAGTTGAGTGTGATAAAGTATGTCTGTGTTTTGCCGTATTTGAGAGCCTCATGTTAGCCAGGCTTAGATAAAAAAAATATTTGTTCAACATATGTTTTATTTTAATGATGGGAAACTTTGTCGAAGTTGAAATCCCCCCTTGCCCTTCCCCCCAGTCTTGCACTGCAGTCCTATTGCAGTGACAGGTTGTTAGCTTGACTGCTGGCATTTTAAGGACAAATAAGGAACTTTCGTGTTAGACTTGACAGCCAGGTTTGCCCAGTATGAAATACAGACTTAGAATTTATTTCTTGTCCTGCTGTGGTAATAAATAATATAAAAATAAAAATCAGTGTTGATCACATAACATGTCCTTCTGTGGTAATATACCACTGTTGAATCAACTCTAGTTGTTCTGGGGGTTTTCTGCAGGTTCAACTAAGGTATGTGGGATTATAGCTTTGTGTGTGTGTGTGTGTGTGTGTGTGTGTGTGTGTGTGTGTGTGTGTGTGTGTTTGCTTGCGTGCACTGTAAGTGTCTTCAGACTGGAGTTTTCTACAGGTTGAACTAAGGTATGTAGGATTAAATCTTGTGTATGTGTGTTTCTCTCTCTGTGTGTGTGTGTGTGTGTGTTGTGTGTCTACAGAGTCTGGGGACAGCAAGGTGAACCTGAGTAATCTGCTGATGATGTACCAGGAGCAGGGCTCCAGCCCCGACTCTGCCGAGGACGACAGCTCACGTCTCTCTATGCTGCCTCACCTGGCTGATCTGGTCAGCTACAGCATCCAGAAGGTCATCGGCTTTGCCAAGATGATCCCCGGCTTCAGGTGTGTGTGTGTGTGTGTGTGTGTGTGTGTGTGTGTGTGTGTGTGTGTGTGTGTGTGTGTGTGTGTGTGTGTGTGTGTTGTGTGTATACTGTATATCACAGTTTCGTAGTCATAGAAAACCTGGAAAAGGCATGGGATTTTTAAAACCTTGTTTTCCAGGCATGGAATTATAAAATCATGACATTTGATTTAGTCACAGAAGAGAGGAGATTACAGGAAACAGCAGTGTATGGTTTATTATTATATTGATTAGCTTTTATTTTCCTCATCTGCTCTTCCACATCATTGTAACTACTCATATGGAACATTAGTAATGGTGGGAGAGATACTTCCCAAATAATATCATCAGTTACAACCTGTGGCATCAAATATACAATAGACAAGTGTTTCCTGCCGAAAATTAAATAGTTAAGGTGGGGGCATGCGGGGGGTGGGGTAGTCGTTTCAGGCACCAGTTACTAGTGTAATTGGAAAGGATATGTTGTGCAGTTTCATATGATATCTGACAGAAAGCTCAAAATCATAAATGAATTTTTTTTTTGTTTTGAAATTATGTTACAAGATAGAAAATATCTATATTTTCTGGGGACATAGTCAGTGTTGGAGGGGCCCTCAACTGTACTTTCCAAGGCACTACTCCCCCTCAGGGCTTGAATGAGGGTTGAGGGGGTTACGGTGAGATTAGGAATAGGGTAAAGGTAGTACCTTTAAGGCTGAAACCCTGCACCTTGTCAGAAGTCATTGACATTCATGCCATTCAGGGTCTTGGAAAAGTGGTGGGAAATTAAAAAAGACATACTGTTATGAGATCAGCAGATACTGCTGACGTTCTACCAGTAACGTTGCTCATGGGTGTTTAAATGAATGGTTTAATTGATGCATCCTACTGCAGTCGTTGTAGATTCTTTATCAATGCAGTAGCAGACCATAATCTATTAAAAGCCTGATGTTGCTTGTTAATGTTGGGGCAGTGGCCAAGCCACCAAGTCTTATGGCATAGAATGCCTAAAGGTGGCTACAGACCAAAGACCGCGACGAGACAGGCTGCGACATTCAAATAAGAAGCACCGTTCTAAAACTCTGAAACTTCAATTTGACATGTTAAATCTTTTGTAACGGCTTGGAACGGCTTGCAACTGCTTGCAGCAACCTGCAACGACTGATTCACACCACCGCAACTCCTCTCTAAAACCGACTCATCTCGTCGCGGATCTTCCGTCTGAATTAGCTTTTATACTCCTAAAATTGTGTGATTGGTCAGCCTGCCCTCTGTCCTGATTGGCCAAACCTCTCACCTCAGCACTCTACAGGCTAGCCTTCAACACACTATGAATTTGTCATGTATTCACTCCTCAAATGTTACCAGGGGGCTCCATTTCCCAAAAGCTTAGTTGCTAACTAAACTAACAACTACTGTATGTTGGTTGCAATGCAATTTCCCATTGGCAACTAACTAAGTTGCTAATTGGTTAGCAATTATGCTTCTGGGAAACGGACGCCAGGACAGCTTGACCCCAACCACAGGGAGCCTACGGCCTGATCTCACACAGGGTCAGTGGACACCACACAAAACGAAAGTCAGGGACGCATATCACTGATGAGTGGCCTGGGAATCTGTGAGGAAGTATTTGAGGTCTCTTGAGGTCTTAATTCATCCTGGGGGTTTGACCTTTGCGTGTGTCCATATGCAGTACAGGAAGTATCTACACAGCAGATCAGCAGTCTCTTATGGGAATTTGTGCCAATTGTGGTTACAAATAGGCGCAGAATTCGCTATAAATTGTAGGAAACTTTCCATGGAATCTTTGGTTCAGGAATTTTGGAGAATTAAGAAATGATAAGAAATCAGACCAAATGATTAAAATATGATATTATTCACTTACCAGGATGTAAACCAGGATAAGCACTCTGCTACATGAAAAGAAAAAACGCAGATGGCAGTGAATAGCTCATGGCCTTTGTAGGTGCTGTAGGAAGCAATAAGAATAAGGTTATACCGGTAGCACAATGCAGACCTAATAGCCAAATGGCAGACCTCTACGCAACCTTGACTGAGAAGTGTGAATTGTTAAGGCTGTGCAGACAGTATATTTGTACTTTTTTATTCTCTTTAATTGCCATAAAATTTCCACAAAAGTCAAATGAATTCCTGTTAAATCCCATAGGATATTTTAAGCTATGAACATTTCTGGAATTTTGCAGCCCTATTGTGAATGCCATCTTAGTTGTAAATGTGTGTGCAAATACAAAAACAAATGTATGTGTGCGACTTGTTACAGTAAGCAGAGGTATGTGGAATCACTACATGGTCATGGCAGTTTCATGAAGCAGTTGCCTCTGGTATCTTTTGATGGTGTTAGGTATTTTAGCTCTGCGTGCGTGTGTGTGCATATGTTTGTGTGCGTGTGTGAGTGAGTGAGTGAGTAAGTGGTCTGTGTGTGTGTGCGTGCGTGTGTGTGTGTGTGTGTGTGTGTGTGTGTGTGTGTGTGTTTTTCATGTGCTTTCAGATGTGTGTTTACATGGCCTTCTGGGTGACTGAGCCCAGCTCTTCATCTTCTATGCATGAAAGCATTGAAAGAGTTGTCACGGTAACCATAGGAGTGTCTTCCTCTGCGGAACACTCACGTCTCCTGTCACACGCCTGCTTCCAGAGAGAGTAGCAGAGTAATATATGTAGAGAGAGGGAGAGAGAGGGTGAGGGGGAGAGAGAGAGAGGGGGGGGGGGAGAAACAGGCAGTGGAAAAGCAAAAGAGTGTGTGTGTGTGTGTGCGGTTGTTTATTATTGCGAAGCGTTGTTGCGTCCATAGCCGCTGCCGCTATGAGTCATGCGAGCTAATCATACTCCGAATTACGTCCCCTCCATTCCTCCTCTCCTCTTCTGGGAAAGAAAGAATGTGTGTGTGTTTGTGTGTGTGTATGTGTGTATGTGTGTGTGTCTGTGTCTGTGTGCGTGCACGCGCGCGCATTGCAGTGTTCCTATCCGTTCTGCTGGCACAGATATCATGTGCAGTTTGTTGGGCTG
The DNA here is from genome assembly GCA_027497455.2 of Sardinella longiceps. Taxonomy (NCBI): domain Eukaryota; kingdom Metazoa; phylum Chordata; class Actinopteri; order Clupeiformes; family Clupeidae; genus Sardinella; species Sardinella longiceps. The sequence continues at coordinate 6,942,601 of JAODXP020000013.1, forward strand.
AACCTTTGAAAGTGCCTGTGTCCAGTGCCTGTGCCTGTGTCTGTGTCTGTGTCTGTGCCGCTCTCATTGAGCTGAGCTGGGTTACCGTGTCCCCTAAACACACACACACACACACTTTTAGAGCCCATTGATGAAGGTAAACAGGATAAGCAGGAAAGGCTTTTTGCAGAGCACAGAATGTTTTTATTCAGCCTTCACTTTAGCAGAGTGTGTGTGTGTGTGTGTGTGTAGGTGACTGTGTAAGTGTGTGTTTGCCTGTGTGTGTGGGAGAATCTAGCATGTAATGTATTGGGTATGGTCATGGAACAAAATTATGATGTGTGTGTGTGTGTGTGTGCGTAGAAGAGAGGGAGTTTGCATATAGCATGTAGAGTACTGGAAATCTTCATATTTTTATTGAATAAAAGACGGAACAAGGCGTGGGTGTGCATGTGTATTTGGCTGTGTGTGTGTGTGTGTGTGTGTGTGTGTGTGTGTGTGTGTGAGTGAAGGTGTGTGTTGTATGTATTTATATCACAGTTTTGCAGTCATGGAAAACCTGGAAAAGGCATGGGATTTTTTAAAACTTTGTTTTCTAGGCATGGAATTATAAAATCGTTGGCTTGTGTGTGTGTGTGTGTGTGTGTGTGTGTCTGCGTGCTTGTGTGTGTGTGTGTGTCTGCGTGCTTGTGTATGTGTGTGTGTGTGTTGTTGTTGATGTTGTTGTTGTTGATGCTGCTGATGCTGACCCATTGTAACTCCACGTCCACAGAGACCTGACGGCTGAGGACCAGATTGCTCTGCTGAAGTCCAGTGCCATTGAGGTGATCATGCTGAGATCCAACCAGTCCTTCAGCCTGGAGGACATGTCCTGGAGCTGCGGAGGACCCGACTTCAAGTATTGTGTCAATGACGTGACCAAAGGTTAGTGTATGCACACACACACACACACACACACACACACACACACACACACACACACACACACTCATAACACATACATATTTATGCACACTCACAATGCGTGTGCGCATGCACACATACACACACTGCTCTTCCCTCTGTCTCACTCTCGTACACACACACTCACACTCACACACACACACACACACACACACACACATACACACACGGCTCTTACACTCTCTTCCCTCCTTCCCTCTTACTCATGCTCTTACTCTCTTTCACACACACACACACACACACACACACACACACACACACACACACACACACACACACACACACACACTACTCTTACACTCTCTTCCCTCCTTCCCTCTTACTCATTTTTTTTTTCACACACAAACACACTCACCACACACTTGTTCTCTAGATCACAAACACTTGTGGCTTAAGATATTGCAGGGCAAGTGCTACTAAAATGAAGAAGAGGTCATCTGGCTTGTCAGGATGATGTGTGCTTTGCCCATGCATCTCAATGACGGGGGCTGTGCTTACTACACTGCAGGCTGAGCCCAGGCTGAGCACACATTCTTGTCAGATGCTGGACTGCATGTCCAAACTACATTACAGGGAAAATTGCAGACCTAGGTTAAGACCAGTGGCTGAGCGTGGCGGAGAGTTTTTTTCATATCTGTAAAAGAAAAAAAATCAGTTTTTTTTTGTTAGTCTAACTGACTGACTGACTGACTCCAGATCTGTTGTTGGGTGGCCATCAACTCAACAGGCAATGTTGTCACGGATTTAGGGTGGCCATTTCCTTTTCGGGATGACGTGGGGAAGTTCGGACATTTCTGTCTCACACCAAATAGATGGACTTCAAAGGCAGTCAGATGGCCCCTCCCGTTTTGTATTCTTGACGCGACTGCCGAGCTTATTTTTAAAGACGCTGGGGCTATAAATAAGTTTTATGTGGGTATGTTCTTTCTGTGGCAAGCCAGTCTTCTGTTAGGTGTGTGTGTGTGTGTGTGTGTGTGTGTGTGTGTGTGTGTGTGTGTGTGTGTGTGTGTGTGTGTGTGTGTGTGTGTGTGTGTGTGTGTGTGTTAGCATATGAAAAAGAGATCTGGCCTGATTCTGTTAGCTGTCTCTGACAGGCATCAGGAATATGCTTAAATAGTAATACCATATGGATCAACCAGGGAAACGGCGTCAGACAACAAGGAGCTTCTGCATTCAGTGGTTGTCATAACTCTATGCACACACACACACACACACAAACGCACACACACACTGCTCATCCACATCTCTGACCTTTCCGTTTACCTGAAATAATTTGATTGTAAGCAGAAAGGACTTCTGTTTGACTTTGATTAGTATAACTCCAGTCTAGAGAACTTATAACTCAGATTGGATTTTTGAAACTGCTGTTTTTAGCGTTAGGAAGACAGGTTTGGATTTACATCATACCTGGCTAGGTTAGGAGGCTGCAGCAATAAGCACTGTAAGATTTTATTTCTGGCTTATCAAATGCATTACATGTGGCCATTCTGTGTTTCATCCCAGGTATGAAAAAAGAATTGCTCAATCAAAATAGAAATTACCCATGTAAACATCCTTAAACATCGGAATGGATCTTAATCAGAATTAGTGTAATCGGAATGGCAGATAATATATTTATCCATCTAAACTATTCTAGGCATGGATACTCCTCGTTCCTATTGTCATATTCTGAATTTATCTACCTTCTATTTTCTGAAATCCCAAATAAAGCTTCTGACATATGCCTATATTAACCGACTGACGGGGTCAACGCCGTATTCCCAGTACCCGTTCAGTTTCTAAGAAATTGTCGTCAAGTTATTATTGCAAGAATTTGTGGAAGGGGTTTAGGGGTAATGAAATAGTGAGAAGAATAATAAGAAAATAGAATATACTTTATTTTTTTTTTCCCCATTGGGAAAATCATCTTGAGCAAAGAAGTAAAGGTAAAAATCACATAAACAACATAAACAATATGCTTTTTACAGGGTTTACACCTGTAATCTCTTTTCTTTCAAATAATAAAACTTTAGTAAGCTGTCCAGGGGCTCCTCCTAGATGTAAACCACAGAATCAAACCGCACAGCTTGCCATTTATACACATTTTTATCATTTAAAAAGTGCCATGTAGTTGCAGCCCGGTGATGTTTGCATGTAGAGTATCATTATATAGAGTTTATCATGTGAACTAGAACATTCTTTCATCACGCCCTCCTTCCTCAGCCTCTCTTCAGCCCGAATATCATCCTGATTTTGATGTTGATGTTGTGCATGTAAATGTAGTCATTGTTATTGAGGACGGAGTGGGGGGAAATAATGATTGAAAAAAGGGGGTTCTGTCAAACATGCTTCAACACTTCATCTGCGCTCGCTGCCACCAGCACCGGCACCACAATCTGCATGTCTCACACATCGCCTTATCTGCGCTGTGTGGCGACCAAGCGGCCCTCTTGAATAAATACTTCTGCCATGAATCAAGCCAGTCATTAGACTGCTCTCTCTGTTGTCACAGCTGAAGCCAAGTGGTTCAGGCGGCCTGCATTGACGTGGGTTGTCGCTACTAGTTTTGTTTTGGGGGGAAAAAAATAAATAAATAAATATGAGCTCTTTTATTCGTCATCACTGCCGCCATAGCTTTTAATAAAGGAGAAAAAAAAAGGAAAGGCGGTGGTGGAATCTGTGAGCTTGACAGATGGCAGTGCACGTTACAGACAGCTGGAAGTGTGGGAGTTGGAAAGCATATTAGCTGAGAGTTTTGCCACCGCGCATCTGAACCACCAGAGGCAACCGGAGAAGATTTGCTTAAGTAGTTTCAGTAGAGTCAGAATTCAGCTCACAATCTTGCCTTTGTTTTGGGTTTGTTTCCTCTCTCTCTCTCTCTCTCTCTCTCTCTCTCTCTCTCCCCTTCCCTTTTCTTTCCTTCTCTCTCTCTCACTCTCTCTGTCTCACCCCTCTTTCTTCTCTCTCTCTCCCCCTTTCTCTTTATTTCTTTTTACTTCTCTCACACTACTCACTCTGTCTCCCCCTCTTACTCTCTCTCTCTCTCTCTCTCTCTCTCTCTCTCTCTCTCTCTCTCTCTCTCTCTCTCTCTCTCTCTCTGTCTCTGTCTCTGCCCTGTAGCTGGACACACTCTTGAGTTGCTGGAGCCGCTGGTGAAGTTTCAGGTGGGGTTGAAGAAGCTCAATCTCCATGAGGAGGAGCACGTGCTGCTAATGGCCATCTGCTTGCTGTCTCCTGGTGAGTGTGTGTGTGTGTGTGTGTGTGTGTGTGTGCGTGTGTGCTTGTGTGTGTGTGTGTGTGTGCGTGTGTGTGTGTGTGTGTGCACGCGCACAAGTGTGTGTATCTACTGTTTGTTTATACTATGAGGTTGCCGGTGCATGTGATTGAGAAAGAGAGGGAATGGAATGCACATTTTATATTAAGGGTATCCTCCCTGTGTGTGTTTGTGTGTGTGTGTGTGTGTGTGTGTGTGTGTAGGCACAGATTCGTGCTGCATACTCACACACATAAACACGTTCGCAAAGTGTCTGCCCTCCTCACGTACTGTGGTATTGCAGAGTGTGTGTGTTTGCGCGTATGTGTGTGTGCGTGTGTGTGTGTGTGCATATACACGGTATTTCAAGCACGTGGGACAAAGTGTCTACCCTCTTCATGTCCTGGCTGTTGTATTGCAGGGTGTGTGTGTGTGTGTGAATGTGTGTGTATGCACAGATTTGTACTGTATTTGTACTGTATTTGAAGCATTTGCACCAACACGCACACAAAGTGTCTTCCCTCCTCACGTTCTGTTGTATTGCTGTGTGTGTGTGTGTGTGTGTGTGTGTGTGTGTGTGTGTGTGTGTGTGTGTGGTGTCCCTCACCAGACCGTCCAGGAGTGCAGGACCACGCTCGTGTGGAGTCCCTGCAGGACACCCTGTGCGAGGTGCTGCAGGCCTACATCCGCGTGAACCACCCCGGCGGACGGCTGCTCTACGCCAAGATGATCCAGAAGCTGGCGGACCTGCGCAGCCTCAACGAGGAGCACTCCAAGCAGTACCGCCTGCTCTCCTTCCAGCCTGAGCATAGCATGCAGCTCACGCCTCTCGTCCTGGAGGTCTTTGGCGGACAGGTCACTTAGCAACCTGGTCGTCAGGGCAGCAGCCAAAGGTCGCGGAGAGAGGGAGGGAGGGTTTTGGCGCAGTGGAGGGGAGGGGTTTGTGTGAGGTAGGGTGGGAGGGGGGAGGGGTGGGTGGGTGGGTGGGTGGGTAGAGAGTTATTGGGGGAGGCCGAAGGGGTTTGCAGCAGGAAGAATGGAATGAATGTATGGACAATCGCTCACAAACAACAACAACAGCAACAGCAGCAAAATAACACAATGGAACGAGTGCAGTTTGCAGACAGGCAGAGTTAGAGTGCAGGTGCTCGTGTGCGTGTGTGTGTGTGTGTGTGTGTGAATGACTGAATGAGTGTGTGAGTGTGTGTGTGTGTGTGTGTGTGTGTGTGTGTGTGTGTGTGTGTGTGTGTTTAAATGAGTGAGTGAGTGTGAGTGTGCGTGTCCAATAGAGCAAGTAACGAATAGGAAAAGTCCACTTTTGTCAGTGGGTTACGAGGAGGAACGGGAGTTCCTCCGTAGTTTGGGAAATCACAGTCAGGGAATTCTGTTGAAGAATGTATCTACATGCCATTCATTTCATCCATACATACATACCACACACAACCTAAAGGTTTTTATTACAGTCTAGCAGTATTGAATACTATGGGTAATACTACCAACAAAATGCACCTCTTTTTTTCTGTGCGCATCCTGGACTTTTTTATGGTTCTTATGTATTCTTTTATGTTTTTGGGGTTATTTAAACAAAACCTCGATGCTCTCTACCAAAAGCACTGTCCACTTCCACAAAAGCTGTGTCTCTCTCTCTTTCTCTCTCTCTCTCTGCCTCTCTCTCACACACTCTCTCTCTCTACACGTCATGCCTTTTTTAGACTAACAGGGTTGCCAGCTAACGGTTTGCAGTCTTACGAACCTCTTGACGGAAGCATCGCTAGCTAGTGCTGAATTTGCTAACCAATCAAAGATCAGTTCTTAGCCATCTTGTGGGGAAAATAGTTTCTGGGTTTTTTTCTCTTCTGTCTTCTGTCTCTTTTATGTTGATTTCTCTGGTGAACTCTGGTCAGTCTATGGCTGTAGGCTTTGCTACTGTTAAAGTTATTTTTAACGCTGTCCGCGGGCTCTCAGGCCTCGGCAAACGGCACTGCAATATCTCTCATTCTCAAGCTAGCCTCAATGTGTATATATATATATATATATATATATACATACTTACATAATATACATGTCTACTATCGATAAGCTTTCTATATAGTTTTAAGGAACTAAATGGTTAATAGGTGATAAGCTCTCTATGGCACATTGACTTGTGCCCCTTGCCAACACTACATTGCCACATCTGTTGGGATCGGACCGCACTCAGAGTCCGGTACATATGCTGGTGTATAATAGCCACAAACCAAACATAAGCTGACGGTGAACAGTGAACATACGATAAATTCTAAGAATTGGTGTCAATGGATAGTAAGAGATTCCTCAGTGATCACACCTTCTATCCTTGCAGTTTTTATTCCCGGTACAATTCCATGAATTGTTTGTGTGAGTGAGTGTGTGTGCGTGTGTGTGTGTGTGTGTGTGTTAGAGAGAGATAGTGTGTGTGTGTGAGTGTGAGTGAGAGAGAGCGTGTGTTTGTGTGCGTGTATGTCTGGACAGTAGGTCTTATTAAGAACTCTTTTTCTAATCCACTTCTAATTTCAAATCTACAGAATCTTAGAATTGATAAGGAAACTTTTTTTTTTTTTTTTTTGTAAATTTTTGTCCTCTTCCCTATTTCTTTCTTGCTCACACTGTCCATTTGTATCCTATCCACAATCTTATCCTTTTCTCCTCTTAGTTGTCAAGCCTCACTTCTGGTCTGCACTAGTACCTGTTGTGTTTGGCCTCTTTCCTCTGCATCCTCAATTATTTGTTTGTTGTTGCCACCTTGTGGCAGATGTTTGTAAATACTTTTAACTCATTTATAGCTGTACATAGGGCTAACCCAATGAACTAATAGCAAGATAATCCTGGAAAATGACAAAAAAGAGAAATATATATATATGCAAATATATTATTGATATTTACTTTAAGACTTATTTTTTATCATGTAAAGCACTGTGCTTACAGAGCTGTATCATTATGCTGACAATAAATAACGTATAGCAACATGCTCCTCCAGGCTATCCCGTGCGGAGGCCAGGAGCTATCCTCCAACGGTTGCATAACGCGCCGTAAATCAGAACAGCCCTAGCATCACACCCCAGTGCGTGTGCACGTGCGTTCTCTGTTTCTTTCTCTCTCTCTCTCTCTCGCGAGAGAGAGAGCGACAGCGCGCTCACTCTTGCTTGTTCCACTCTTGCTCGTTCCGTCAGCCAAGCGCACTCACGGCCCTTGAGCTGAGCAGAGGGAGGTAGAACAGAAAAAAGAGCCGTCGCAAAGGAAGCAGGCAGCAGCGGACATGCGCTAGTACCACCCCCCACCCCACCCACCCAGCCCCCCAGCCCCCCAGCCCCGTCACCACTCCGCCACAGCCACATAGCATGTCCAGCCACCACACACACACAACCCATCCTCCAACACCCACCACCAAACCAGAGCACTTCACGCTGTCTTGTCTTTAAACACGCACACACACTGTACACAACAGCACACAAACACACACACACACACACACACACACACACACACACAAACATGCGTATCCTCACATGCGCTCAGTCGTTGAATGGCATTTTGAAGAGATGAGTCGACAGGAAGGCTTAGTAAGCCCAGCCTTGAGGGGAAACTAAAACAGGTGGGGCAGGCAGACAGACAGAAACACTCAACTCAAAATGGGATCTTTTAGCTCACAAAGGATCCCAGATCACTAGGGCTGACATTAGACAGAGTACTTCATTTTTAATGTTTTTTTTTTTTTTTTTTTTTTTTCTTTTTTTTTTTTTTTTTTTTTAAATATTATTATTTTTAAGATTGTTTTGAGATAAAAAAAAAATGGCTGTTGGAAAGGGCGTCCATTTTCCTCCAGTTGACTGGATTTGAGTGAGGGAAGTGAGAAGGACGTAGCTGTCAGGATAACTCAATGCTGCTCACTGCTCGCACTCGCGACCGCTTTTAACTATTACTGACTGAGTGGAGGACAGTGGTGGACAGGACGAATGCTGTTGTGCTTGCGCAAAGTGTGGATATGTGTGTGTGTGTGTGTGTGTGTTTTTGCACACACTACCACCCATGTAAATGCTCACAGATGTGTGTGTATTCTACACATGTATAGGTTATTAGTGTACGCGCGCGCATGTGTGTGTGTGTGTTAGTGTGTGCAAGGGAGTGGTGAAATTATAAGAAAAGAAAAAAAATGAAAAGAAAGGTGGACGCTCCTGCGGTTTTATATCTAACTTTGTTAGAACATGCAAATGAATCATCACCTCCCTTTTTCAAGTAAGGGAAATCCAAAAAAAAAAAAAAAAAAAAAAAGAAGAAAAAAAAAGTAACTTTCTCAGGCCAGATCATTTTCCATTTTTGAATTTGACACTGTGTGTGTGGGTTGTTTTTTGTGTCTGTCAACATTCCTGGGAAGTACTCACTACTGCAACCTGGGAGATTGCAGAAACCGTATTTGTAAACTAGATTTTTATGCAAAAAAGGAGAGATCATTTAAAGAAAAAAACAAAACAAAAACACTTTAACCCATTTCAGCCACAGTAGGCTTGGTCCCGATTGGCTCCTTTGCTGCTTCTCTTTGCACCTCCTCTCCATTGTGACCCCATCAGTGGTCACTCACAGGAGACCCGGATTGGTCCATCAGCATTCTCTTCTAATCTGATTGGCCATCTGAAACCAGCATGGCCAATCATGTGGCCCGCCCCCTAGATACAGTAGGCTGGATGGGTCACTCAGGAGTAGTCCAAGGAAGTGAGTGAGTTTCAGGTCATGTGGCTGGATGTATTTTTGAACGAGGCTTTTTTTTATTTTTATCTTTATCTTTTTTTTTTTTTTTTAATCTTTTTTTGATGTTGTTATGAGAAGTTTGGCCTTGGTCTTGGTTTGGCAAAAAAGAGAAAAAGGCTGCTTTTGTAATGTTCAGTTTGAGAACACACATGCACACACGTGCTCACGCAGAACGAGACGTGAGCGGACTGGTGAAGGACTTGTAATGCACAGGCAGGTTGTAAGTATTAGATAGCACTTCATAGGTAACCCCAACCCCCCCCCTCTTAAACCTGACGTTCCTCACCAATACATTGGATAATTTCCTCTTATGTAAATGACACCCCACCATGATTGTTTGATAACCACATATCCATGGGTGTTGCGTATTTGTGGTACAGGGTCTGAATTAAGGTTTTGAAAGATGTTGAGTACTTTAATCTTTTAGTTATCCTCTTACATCCTTTTTCTCCACTTGCGTGGGTTTTTAATTGCTAGTATTTGACGGAGACTGATATGAGAAGTGTGTGTATATAGACGATTTTGTTTCAGTGTCCTAGGAACAGGCCTTTCCAGCTTTGCATTTACTTGTGTTTAAAGGAAGCCTCTTTCCGCTCTTACATTCTCCTCACCTCCTCCTCGATCTCCCTCTCCTCCACCCCTACCCCTCACCTTCAGGTTGTCCCTAACCTGTTCATTTCTCTCTCTCCCTCTCTCTCTCTTTCTCCATGTATTTCTTGCTCTTGAGCTTTCTCTATCTGTACTTTACTCTTCCCATTGTTTTTACCTTTATCCCTATTGCCCTCCTCTCTTCCCATCCTGGATTGCACAGGTTTAGCTGCTCATTGTTGTCTCAAAAGTGTTGTCGTTCGACTTGGAAACTGGAAGAAAAAAAAAAAACTGAAAGTTTGAATGATGCGTTTTGTTGTGAGGAATTGTTTTTGGATACCAGCTGAACACAACCTGGAACATTAATCATTGTATAAAAAAATTGTATTATTTTTTTATTGGTTTATTTCTTTTTTGGATCTGTGAATATTAATACATGGAGTCATCTTCTGCAGCACCGCCTACAGTACATAAACACCAGCAACCTTACAATTCCTTGTCGTTTTGCAATTTTCTATAGATACACATATACATATATATATAGACAAAGAGATATATATGTGTGTGTATATGAAATGAAACAAAAAGACAACAAACAACTCCTCAGTTGAAAAGTGTTCACATCATAATGATAATGTTGGTCTCCGTGGGAGTCCGAAATGGAACCATAACGAACTACCTCTCTGCTCTACAGACAAGCTTCAGCATGAAGCGTTTTTTTTTTTTTTGTTTGTTTTGTTTTGTTTTGTTTTGTTTTGTTTTTTTGTTTTGTTTTTCTTTTCTTTTTTTTCCTATTATTTCTAATTCACATTGTGTATTTATTGATGTCCTGTGTAACGAGAAAAAAAGAAAAAAATCACATGGGCATAAACAGTACCTCATAAATATATCATAAACCTGCAGAATGCCAGGCTCCACATGAAGTCTGTTCAATTTAAAAATTTTATTTCCAGTTCTTTTTATTTTGGGTGAGCTTTAGCTTTTTTCTGTCACAAACACAGGTAGTGTCCGTATTGGGCCCTGATTTTTATTAAGAAAAAAACAAAAGCTAATGCCTGTTTCTGGTATTATCACTGGTGAGTATTACACAGTGTTGCTGCTTGGGTAGGCCCATGATTCAGGTTTTGACTCCTCTATCAATCCAGGCTGTTTGATTTGTGATTGTGGTTGTTACATTTATTTGCTGCTCGGCAATTATTATTATTTTCTTTTCCTCTTACTTTTTTTCCCCCACAAATTATTTCATTTAAAATCATACATTTTTGGTTATTCTTTTCTTTTCTTTCTTTTTTTTCTTTTTGTTTGTTTTATTATTATTTTTTTTAGTTAATATGTAAATTATGTAGTTAATCTTTTAAAAAAGTCAGAAAAACTGACTCTCACCCTTTGGCACCCCATCCCTTTACAAGCTGAAGGCCAGAACCCCCACACACATCAAAATCAAAATCATGTCAGAAGAGCCCATGCTGTAGGACTACCGTTGTGCCTTTTCAACAAGGTTCACATGGACATTCGCAAAAAAATGACATGAACTCTGTAACGTACAGTAAAAACCCGTTTTTCAAGGCTCCTGGTCTTGGCGATGCCACACCATTTAGGTATATATACTTATGCATGAGCAGGCATCTACACTACTTACCTTCCAGCCACAGAGCAGAGGGCCTATCATCTGGTTAACACACCTTCTTTAGATTGGCTTACTGTGAGTGCCTGATTTTACCTGAGGCCTTATGGTGAACATAACTGGCTTGATTCTGCTTTACCTGCCAGTCCATATACTCAACTTGCTTGTGGAGATCCAGTATATGACAAGTTTCTCTTGCTCACTCTGCCAGTAAATAACACAGGGCAAAAAAAAAATAAAATAAAAATAGAATAAAATATAAGACAAGCAAACAAATGCATGAATCTAATTCAAAACTGACTCACTGCTATGGGGTTGGTGTCAGAGCAGGGCCTTTTAGAAAGATCTGGAAGGGCACGTGTATATATACTGGTTTTTCATACTGGCATCTAGACTGGTAGGCTTTGATCCCAGTAAGTGGCCCAGTGGGGTCCGCTTCTGGGGAAACCACCTCTCAAACGCTGGTACTTCTGGTTCTGTGTATTTTTCCACTGGTTTTCTCTGCGTTTTTCTCAACAACAACAATAAAAAAAAGTAAAAACAAAAAATAAAGGAAACAAAAAAAGATAGAGCATTGGTTGTGGGAGGGACGGAGTGGAATCCAGTCTGAATAACAACATCTCTAAACAATATGTTTAGAAAGAGCAGAATTAAAATAATAAAAATGATTAAAAAAAATATATCTGTAGATACGACAAGCCCTAAAGGACCAGAGTAGTGTTTTAAAAAAAAGAAGCTAAATGAAAAACCAAAACCTTCAAAAAGAACATTTAAACTTTTTATCTCAATTTAGAAAAAGCGCTCGTCTTTTACTGAGGAAGCGTAAAAATAAATTGATAAATCTAGTATGGATGCAGGATCCATATCCAGGCTTGCTGCCTCTTGCCTGCCTGCCGATAAGAGCATATTGCTGCAATTATTTATGTAATTATTCATTGACAAAAATTACTTTCTTTTCTTTTTTTTCTTTTCAACAGAAAGGTATTGTAAATTCATGTCTCAGATATAATGTAATGATATGTTTGTCCAATGTTTTACAAATCAAATAAACAGCTGTACATAGAACTGCTCCTTGCTTGGCATCTTTCTTGGCTCCAGTGTGTTGATGGAATGACATTTTTGATTGTAATGATGCAGTACTTACTATTTAACACAAGAGGGCGCTGGTTGACCAGTGCTTCTGCACTTCCTTTTCTTGTTACTGAAGTACTCATCACAGTACTGCAGGGCCTGTATTGACTGGCCAATGACCCACCAAGACATGTAGCACACATTGATAATAATTCATGTTTCCATTAATTGTCTCATTACTCATCAATTATGATATTGATTTCTAAGATAAAGAAATGGGCCTTTGATTCTCAGAATCTGAGGAAATGGAGGCAGTAGATAATACACATTTTGTCTGATTTGTTCTTACTAAGTAATGAAGGTAGGAAGGGAAAAACATAGGGCTCACTTGAATTCATAGCTAAACAAGCCAGGAATCACATAACATGAACTATGGACTATGGCCCAAGGTGGGGCAGATGCTGAATTCAGTGGTAAGAGTTGGCATGCACCCCACTTATGTACAGTAGTATACTTTTGTAGTTTGATACTGGACTGTCTTCATGAATACATCATATAATAGCCATGAATTACACTTGGTCTTCTATTTGGCTGGGGTTAAACCTGATTTAAAAAATGATTTAGATTTTTTTTTATGCAACTGTTTTTCCTGAGTTGCTTGTTTATTTTGTTAAGTTGTTTTTTCCGTTATCTTTTTTAGGTGACCTCTCTCAGAGTGCAGAGTACTGAGCAGTAGGCCTGGTCTTGTCTTACCTGAGCTATCTCAACCGTGCAACAACAGAATTGTGTGAACTGAGGACAGGAGAGGAGTTGACTACAAAAATAACCTCAAATATCTCCACCTGTCATACCAGTCATCTCCCCACGCACACACACACATACACACACACACACACACTCCTGCGATATCTAATTCACTGCAGGCGTTTGTTGCGTGGCCCTCCAGATTTCCCGTCACGATGCTCTGTGGTATCTCTGGTCTTTTTGTAAAAACGGGTTTTATCAGCGGGTCCAGTTGCTGGCAGAGTCGTTAATAAGAAGCATCCTGGCGCCCTCCGCCATGCGTGAGCGTGCAGATAAGAGGGCAGGCCGTGCCACAGGGAGCGCCCGCGGCCGTTTACCCGAAAGCCCACGGGGGGTGGCGGTGGCGGTGGGGTGCCACGAGTACACGTAGGCCAGACACTGTACGTGATTGCATGGAGCTTGACTAGGGAGGAACGTGAGTGAGTGCTATCGAGATTAGCCTAAACTGACATAGAAAGCCCAGCCAACAGTGGAGTAGAAGGCCCCCATCAAGAGGTGGCACTTTGCTCTGTGTGTGTGTGTGTGTGTGTGTGTGTGTGTGTGTGTGTGTAGTATGGCGCCCCTACAGGTGACTGCAGGCCTCCTCCGCTGCAAAGGCCTCTGCTGCTCTGGCTATGTGTGTGTGTGTGTGTGTGTGTGTGCACCCCACAGGCCGCATTGTACCTGAGGGTAGCTGATGTGGGACAGTTGGACTGTAGCGATGGGACTGAGCCATTAGCACACCAGGCCTTTGTCCATAGGGCCTCTGAGTTGGAGAGGGCACTCCTGAAGACAGTCGATAACATTGGTCAATCAGAACATGTTTGAAAACTGTCAAATACTGTTCATTTTGCTGTTCAAATGCTAGTGATGTGCTGAGAGTCTCCTGAAAGGGGTTTGGCTGACTAGTCAGGGGGATAAACACCCTCCTGGTCAGCTCACATATCACATTGATTGATTAATTGATTGATTTTGTTTATTGACATTGTACAAAGCATTAAAAAGGTATACAAATAAATAAGTCAATAAATATGTGTTGAAAACCTTGTACAACAAGTCAAAAGGATAATACCAAAAAAGCTTAGGGAGCTTATTTCTATTGTGGGCCTTGAGTTCCATTGTGGTCCATCACATGCAGAGCAAGCAGGGGATCCTGGTCTCTGTTGCCTCTGCCACGCCAATGCAGTTTTTGACATCAAGTTCCCATGTAGATTTGACAATGCAGCTGAGCAAGGGTAGCGCAGATAAAGTTATGTCACGCACACACACCCGACAGCTACCGACGCACACAAAAATGCATAGATGGAATCAGCAGCAAAACTGCAGCAGTGTGGGGGTTTAATCAATTCTCTGGTCATGCCCTAAATCTTTTTTTTTTTTTTTTTTTTTTACAAAACTGACCTGGATTACATGGCTCAAACATGTCAGATGCATCCTTTTAGAATACTCTTTTTTTTTTTTTTTTTTTTTTTTGTGCGAGTGTGTTTATGTGTACAAAAAAAAAAAAAAAAGTTAGGAAAGTAAATAAGTTTAGTTAAGTTTCATTATTAATTTGCTTGTTTTTTGTGTCTCACTAAAATCAAATAAGGTTACACAATAAGAAGAGCAGTATAGACTTTAGAGAGGATGGGTTGGGCACAGACAGCATAGGATCATGGCCGTGGTGGCGTGTGTGTGTGTGTGGAGGGGAGTCGGGGTGGAGTGTGTGTAAGGCTGTGAGCCTGCATTAAGGGCCTCAGATAAAGAGAAACCGGCAGTGCGTAGTTTGGGATGAGGTTTTTAGATCATTGTCTAACGGGTGCGGCTGCCCTTCTCCTCCCCCCTCGGCCCCCCCTTTTTTATTTCTGTCTGTCTGGAGGGTATTAATACAGTGGGTGGGGTCCCACTGACCCACACCCCTTCTTATGTTTGCCCGCTGATATCAGTGTAGCTCTTGGGCAAACTGATAGACACGGCTCCAGTCCCTCCTCCCTCCAAAAGTCAACTGTGCCCTTCTTTTACCAAGAATTTCACCCCCCCGCGGGCGCAAAAGTGAGGGTAAGAGTGCGTATCTCTGCCCTGCTGACGTGTGTTTGTGTGTGTGTGTCGGCGGGACCATCCCATGGTTCCTCACGTAGGCCTCCGAAAAAACAACACACAACAGCGGCAGTGTCCTGGCTGTAGCAGGCAGAGAGGGAAGGAGGACCTTTGTGTTTGTTTTTGTAAAAGACTCGATTCAAAGCTCAAGATAGATTTTGTGTGTGTGTGTGTGTGTGTGTGTGTATGTTTGTGTCTTTGCCACGGTCATCATTTCAACTCTAGTCGGAGGAGGATTGATTTTTTTTTTTTCTTTTTAAAAAGAGGCGTCTGTGTGTCAATGTCTTCCTTAATATCATCCCTACGCTATAGATTAACTGCATTTAAGCAATGACATTAGTTAATTCCCTCTCTCTCTCTCTGTCCTATCGGTCTCTCTGCCCCTCTTTCTCTCTCTCTCTCTCTCTCCTTTCTCTCTGTCCTATCCATCTCTCTGCCCCTCTTTCTCTCTCTCTCTTTTCTTTCTGTCCTATCCGTCTCTCCCCCCCTCTTTCTCTCTCTCCATCCCTCTCCCTCCATCCCTCCCTCCTGTGCTGTATTGATTCATTGTGTGCGATGCAGCCTTTGCCATGTCTGAGGGGCTGATAGAAGTCATTCCGATGTGATTAGAGGAAAGGCAGCATGTGTCCTGGAGGGTAATCTGTGGAACGTGGTCACTCCGCCAGCCCTGTGTATGCACAACACAACTGTATGGTGTGTGTGTGTGTGTGTGTGTGTGTGTGTGTGTGTGTGTGTGTGTGTGTGTGTGTATTTCTATTGGTCTTACTGTGTGTGTGTTTGTCCAACTGTATGGAGGCATAGAAGAGATGGCATGGTCATGTGTGTTTCTGTGTCCGTCTGTCTGTCATGTGTGTGTGTGTGTGTGTGTTTAAGTCTAACTGTATGGGGGCCTAGAGGAGATGGTGTGTGTGTGTGTGTGTGTGTGTGTGTGTGTGTGTGTGTGTGTGTGTGTGTGAGAGAGTCTAACTGTATGGGGGCCTAGAAGAGATGGTGTGTGTGTGTGTGTGTGTGTGTGTCAGTATAACTGTGTGGGGACCTAGAAGAGATGGTGTGTCTGTGTGTGTATGTGTGTGTGTGTGTGTGTGTGTGTGTGTTTGCTGTGGACTGGTATGCTTTGTCACTGAATTCGATGGTTTGGTTTGTTATTTGTGTGTGTGTGTGTGTGTGTGTGTGTGTGTGTGTATGCGTATGTGTATGCACACCTGTTGAAACAGCAGCAATAGCCACCTCTTTCACACTGGCTGCTTTAAAGTGGTGCCGTAGTATCGGAGTGTTTTTACAGCACCGTAGCCCATAGTGCTGTAATAGAGGATAACTATTTAACACATTTTCAGACTTTCAGCTCAATGGCTTTTGCAAGGGGTCAACTATCCACATAATAATGAGATCAAAGGCTTTCCTCTGCCAGCGCCCACAGAGAGGAGAGAGAGGAGAGGAGAGGAGAGAGAGGGGCCCGTGTCAGAGGAGCCCTATGGTACCTGTAAAATAATTGCATAACCTGAATCGGATATTGCCATAAAAGAGGAATCCAGTCTGGAGATTGCATTATTCCTAACTCACACACACACACACACACACACACACACACACACACACGCTCCCTCTTGTCTCCCAGTGAGCTTTTAGCATACCGCCCCAACGTTGTCCATCCACTCTCTCTCACTCACACACACACACACACACACACACACGCCTGCACCCCCTCGCTGCCCCACATTGTTCCAAAGAAAGGAAAGAAAAACAACCCAGACTTCCTCCTTACAGCAGTCTTACTTTCCAAGTTGGACTTGGAGGCGGAGAGAAGAAGGAAAAGGATGCAGTGTGTGTGTGTGTGCGTGTGTGTGTTTTCTATGTGTATGTGTGTGTGTTTCAATTTGTTATGCATGTCTGAGTATGTGTTGCGATGTGTTGGTGTGAGAAAGTTTATGTGTTTGTATTGGTGTAACTGTCTAATGCCTTTGTGAGCCCAGCTGTGTGTGTGTGTGTGTGTGTGCGTGTGTGTGTGTGTGTGTTAAACTTGTTATGTGTCAGTCCAAACACCATGTGGGTGGAGATCCGTGTAGACTAATGCTAGAAAGACAACAGTTGCAGCCAAAATATTTCCTGATTTTTTTCTCCACTTTGACCTTTTGGCCTTTTCCAGTATCAACAAGCTCAGTCAGTCATCACTGTGCCCAAGCCTATTTGGACCAAAGGCTGGCCTCCAGCCCAAAGTAATGTCTGATCTGAGGAACTGTTTGTGTGTGTGAAGATAACTTTTACTTGCTCCAGTTAACAGCATTGTGTAAGTGTTTGTGCATTGTTTGTTTATTTATTTGTGTGAAGATGACTTTAACTTGCTCTATCCAAGTGTGTGTGTCTGTGTGTGTGTGTGTGTGTGTGTGTGTGTGTGTGTACGTATGTGTTTGTTTGTTTGTGTGATGATAACTTTAACTTGCGCCATGCAAGTGTCTGTGTGTGTGTGTGTGTGTGTGTGTGTGTGTGTGTGTGTGTGTGTGTGTGTGTGTGTGTGTGTGTAATGTAGATAGTGAGGAGAGTGTGTTTATCTCACAGGTTTTGCCATTGTTTAGATCGTAGCCCACTACAAATTGGCCCCTTCTCTTTCAAGAAAACATTTTTTGTTGTTTCATCAACAGATAATAATTCAAAGATCATCCATTCAAAGTTATGCTTGTTTAATCAAAACATCTTCCACTTGCAGATTCCATTTTCAGAAATTCTATCACCATATAGACCATTCATTATCAACACTAGTAACACCAAGACAGAAGGGTTTAGTGTTTTGTATTATGCTTCAGACACTATTTTATTATTTTATCATAGCGGCTATTTTATTATAGCGACATGTAATTAAGAATCATTGACCACCTTTAAGTTTATCTCAAGGTTCAATAATATTATCAGGGCCACATTATTGCTGTCTTCCTGTTTTGCTACATTTTCATTGTCTTGCAGTCTTGGGCCGTGGACTTGTTTGGTGCCTCATATCCTGGGGTCATCAAGCTCGTTAGTTAGGGAGTAAAAATGCTCTCTTGGTCCTCGTTCAACTATTTTCCCCCTTTTTTTTATTATGGAAGCAAGTTTCTTTGCAAGATTTCTTTGAAATGAGCAAGAGTGCTTTTGCCTGTAGGGAAATTTGCCAGAGGAGGAGATGCTATCAACATCCCCCTCTTGAACTATAAATATGTTTTCTTGCTTCTTCTGTCCGACAAACAGGATAAAAAAGAGAGAAAAAAAAAGAAAAACTGAGGAGGCTTGAGGTGGAATTGAGCTGAGCTGTGTGAGATTGACTTGCCAATGTTAGCCTTGTGTGTTTAAGCAACACCCAAGCCTCTTCACACGGATATCTTTTCTGTTTTTCAACGGAGGGAAGAAAAAAAAAAAGACCCTGTGTGCAGCCTGTGTTTGGGTCTGAAAGTTAAATGTCAGACACCCCCCACGTGATTCATGTGGTTGAATGCTACAGTGACGCCTTCAACTACAAGGCTGAATTTGGGGTAGGGTGTGAGTGTGTGTGTGTGTGTGTGTGTGTGTGTGTGTGTGTGTGTATGTGTGTGTGTGTGTGTGTGTGTGTGTGTGTGTGTGTGTGTGTGTGTGTGTGTTTGACAGCAAATTTTGTGTGTGTGTGTGTGTGTGTGTGTGTGTGTGTGTGTGACAGCATTTGTGTGTGTGTGTGTGTGTGTGACAGTGTGTGTGTGTGTGTGTGTGTGTGTGTGTGGAGGGGGTGCTGAGGAGGAGGAGTAAGTGGAGTAGAAGCTGATAGGAGGGAACTTTAACTGAATCAGTCCAAATGAATTCCTTCAATATGCATTCCCACATGGGACGGTTAGAGAGAGAGAGTGCACTTACTGTGGAGGGAGGCTAGTCACTATTAAGAGATGGTTGAGATTGAATCATATGTCATGTTAACTGAGTGGATTTAGCAGTGTGTGTCTTTGTGTGTGTGTGTGTGTGTGTGTGTGTGTGTGTGTGTGTGTGTGTGTGTGTGTGTGTGTGTGGAGGGGGTGCTGATCACTATTAAGAGACGATGAAGATTGAATCATATGTCATGTTAGCTGAGTGGATTTAGCAGCAGACCACACAGGGCTTGCTTGTCTTTCCAACTCACTGCTATAACTTTGTTTGTGACAGAATGTTCTTCAGAGCGGGAGACACTGGCTAAGGAACCTCCTACATAAGAAGACATGCGGAGCCACACACACACACACACACACACACACACACACACACACACACAAAATGAGCCACAATCACAAGTAGTTTTGTTAAAGTTAGAGAGAGAGAGAGAGAGAGAGAGAGAGAAAGTTAAGGGAACAAAATATCCAACTGCATTAATCAAGTTGTTTTGAAAGAACATATTTTTTTGAGTATCCAAGAGATGAACATCAATAGTTTGAAAAGGAATGGAAATAAAAAAATAAATAAAAAATAAAAAAAAAACTGACAAAAGTGACTTTCAACCAATACAATTAGAATTTTGAATTTAGCAGGAGAGCTAATAATGTATAAATTTAATGTTGTATTTATTGCATGTTGATGTGCAATAAATAGGTCAATAATAATAGTAAAAAAGTTTCAGTAAGTTTCGCTGACATTATTTTCAAACAAGCAATTCTAGGGGAGTTTCATTTCTGGCCTGGATAAACCCAGACTGTTTCTCAAATCTCAGTTGAAATTGAAAGTGGTTCTGGAGTTGACTCATTCACTTACCATTAGTGGCACCAGAAGCAGCATGAAAATATGATGCATTAGCCTCCCACCATTTTTTTGTTAATGCCACAAACATCTTTCTTGTAAACAAGGAAAGTTTCCATTATTCAGGTTAGCACCGCGTTAGCACCTCAGCTCAATATTGTAGCCAATTACTTTACAGTAAGGTGGCAGGGTACTCTCCCAAGGATTCCATTTCCCAAACGTGTCTTTCTGAAGCAGCCAATCAGTGAAATGAAAGCTTTCGTGCAAGTTCTACCAGGAAGTCTCTAATGTCATGCAAATGTGCTCATTACCGCTGTCCAATCATCATCCAGCACCTACTTTATTATGACTTATCTAACACTGTCTTGCTGCCTCAGGTGCTGTCGCGTTGATGTCATCACCTCCCTCCCCACCACCACCAGTTTGGTCCCATCTATCTGTCTGGGGGGTAAAAATGGTCCCTGCCAGCTTACTCAGGCAGGATCTGCAGACGTTTCAAGTCCCGGACCGATGATGGGGCCTTCGCCAAAGACTTTCACTTGATTAAGAATTTATTCATTTCGGACATTCCGTGCTTCTAATAAATTGTTAAAATCTTATTCCTTCTCTGAGGCTTTCAGGCAGAACTGAAGTTAAGGGCAAAACCAAGGCCAAGTTCAGTGGCTGCAACAGTTGGCTACGGTTCCCATTCATCCCAATGAGTGACATACTGTATAAAAGGTTTTCTCATCTTCAACTCGAGACAAGTAGTTGAACACAAAGTGTCAACCTACCACAATGTTTGTCTTACAAGACTTTTTGCACAAAGCCAAGGGAAGTGGAACTGAAGAGCCTGGTCCACCAGGCCCTGTTTTCAATGCAGTTGTTTATTCCCTTTTCAGTGCACATCTATATGTAAGGGATAACGGCCGCCGAGGTGTCCCGATAGAAGAAAATAATGGACGAGGCGAAGGCGAAGAACAGCCCGACGGCGCAGCCTTCGCCAAGTCCATTATTAGTCCACCCGGTTGCAACTAAAACGTATAGACAGTAAGCAAATGTTTAAAACATAAAAGAAACATGTGGCTCTGTTTGGAAAGAAGTTATCCTGTTCGGTTGGGGTACTATTTTCATATGAAAGAAGATCCACAAGGCTGCATTCTAAAGAGCATCGATATGGAACGCTGATTAAACTTTTTTTACCCAACAATGCCTCAGGTGTCCTGTTATCAAGAATTAATAGACACCCTGACAGCCAATCAGAAAGCAGTATCCCATTCCCAGGTTTAACACTAAGGCCAAAAATGCCTTTATTGTTTTTTTCTGTCAACATGTAAAGTTTGCCCCTTGCCAATAGCTCACTGTATTTTTGGTGATTCAAAAATGGGTGTCCACCTAAAGACTTTCAGTGAGAATTTAGTAGCAGCCTTGCCAAATTGATGCAGCATAAAAGCTAATCTTTGTGCCGGTACTATAGTTAGTGTTTACTCTCAACACCAGGAACTGTTACACTCATATATTTTAAAATTAATTTTAAACTTGATTTGAAATTTTGTCATGATGAAGTGATAAGGGAGCTCACGGAACCCTGGCTGTCTCAGTCAATTTGTCTTGAATGCAGCTTTTGCATTGAAGTCTAATTATCATGATGGTTTCATATAGATGTGTTAACATAGAGGATTGATGGTATATTAGTTTATTTGCTCTTCAACTTCAGTGATTGTAAAAAGACTAACACTTGTTTTTAAATAACTTATTTTTAACATAACATGATATTTTGAGGTAATTTTGGACGCTTTAACATAAATAAGCCAAATAAAAGTCAAAATAATGTCATTTACGGTATAGAAGAAAAATAATATTAAATATTTTAATCTAATTGTTGTAGGCAGGTGCTTTCACATTCAACTGCGTTTGTCTTTGCTGTTACTAGCTGTCAGGGGCATAGCACCAAATTCTAGGGCCTGTGCACCACCTGAAGTAGAATTTCAAACTCTTCAAGGGCCCTCCCCTGTCTTGGGGCCCTGGAAATTCAGTTGTTGCTCTTCACTCATATGTAAAACATGTCTGGCACATTGTGTTCTAGCAGTGTGCAGTGTATCAGTGTATATAAAAGGTTGGGGACGGCGAGGCTTATGGCTGAGACTAGGACGCTGTAAAAGCACCTTGCACCAGTGATCTGACCACAGTGTGGCTCTTGCGCAAAGCAAAAGTCTAAGGAGGGTTTGTGGCCATGTGCTGCCACCACCACGGGTTCACGGGCTGCCTTGCCAGATGCAAGGACCCGCTAGTACCACGGAGACACAACTGAAGTAGGTCTGTGTGGTAATGTTCTGAGATGAGTAGTCGCTCTGTGGGCTACCCTGCCCACCTGTGTGTGTGTGTGTGTGCGTGCGTGTGTGTGTGCGTGCGTGTGTGCTTTTTTCCTCTGAAGCTGGCCACTGTTTTATACACTCATCAGAGAATGTCAGACTGATAGAGAGAGAGACAGAGAGAGAGAGAGAGAGAGAGAGGGAGGAAGACACAGACAGACAGACATACAGAGCGGCATTATACAAGGGGCTGTTTCTGAGAAAAACCACACTCACAGAGACCCATCATCACAGCTGTGGACCAGCGCACCTGTACTACCACACACACACACACACACACACACACACACCGTGCATGCATGCAGAGAACACCAGAGAGAAAAGAGAGTGCAAGAGAGTGAAAGAGAGAGAAAGTAAGAAACAGATAGAGAGAAGAAGAGTCTTTAAAAACGCTGGCCACAGTGTGACCTAGTTAAAGCAAGTTTGTGTGTGTCTGTGTGTGAGAGAGAGAGAGAGAGAGAGAGAGAGAGAGAGAGAGAGAGAGAGAGAGAGAGAGAGCGTGTTGGAGGGGTGAAAAAGACCAGTAAACCTGCGATGGAGAGATAGAAGCAGATGCAGGCCTACCTGTAATGTAGCATACTGTAGTCAAACAACATGTGTCAAACGCCTTGCAACAACCAATCAGAGAGAGATAGAGAAAGAGAGATGGTGCAAGAGAGAGAGAGAGAAAGAGATTTGGAGTATGATAGAGCAATAGAGAGTGAGGGAGTGATCAGTTGTGTCTGTGAGTTTAAGTAAGTGTGTGTGTGTTTTGTCTCCTGAGACGTGAGGTGAAAGCAGTACACACAATTTTTGGGAACCCCAATCCAGATTAGAGACCCATCACAACCCCCCCTCCTGAAGTCCCAAGCCACATGTACTCTTATCAGCCGGTCCAGCTCAAACTGCCCGTTTGCAGGGACCTCGCAAGGCCCTGTTACCCCAAATGAACTTGACATGAACTCACTGTGAACTGTCGCCCTGGCCTGCATTCATCTAGGGTGTTAGTGAGCTGTAAGGTTAAAACGAGTGTGACTATGCACTACTTTGTTTTCCCTCCCTGTTCTGAACTGCACAAGCAAAGTAATACTGGGACTGTCAATGGCGTATTATTGTAGCGCTCCTCGTGATTAGCTGATCTGCCTAGCGTGAAGAGTGCAGCAGTGTGGACTAATGAAAGCTGTCTCAGTAATTTGTGCTTATTATGGCTACTGCTGTTATAAGGTCACACTTCCTAACAGAAATGAGTCCTTCCATTGAGAAAAGATGCATGGAAAACATTTGAAAAGAAAACTGCAGAGCTCTTAACAGAGTTAATTAATGATAGCCAAACTGCTGTGACTGGCAGAGTTGGGTGAACACTACAAGGAGTCTTCCTGTTTTTGAACATGCAATTCAGTGAAAGAGTGAAT
>JAODXP020000013.1:6976114-6983614 GCA_027497455.2 Sardinella longiceps
GTAAAATACGTCGGGCATTGTGTAACCACTTTTGAGGGCTTTGTGTGTCCTTAAGGCTTTGTACCGTACCATTTGATTTTTCTGGGTGCATGCCTGCTCTCCTCTATGCTTGTTTTGTGACTCTGAATAAAGAAATAAATCCCACACAGGAAATACAACAAGTGCTACAAAGGACAATTGTCCAGAATTCAGGAGAGTTGCATGAGACTTTCATGAGACTGAAGGAGTTCTTTAGAAGTTTGTTTTGAATTTGTCCTCTTTTTTTTGTTTGTTTTTGTTGTTTTTTTGTGCCGGTGTGTGATTTGTTGGTTGGACAGAGAGTGAAAGGAAGCGAAAGAGAGAAAGGGAAAAGAAAGAGAAAAAGAGAGAGAGAGAGAGAGAGAGAGAGAGAGAGAGAGAGAGAGAGAGAGAGAGAGAGAGAGAGAGAGAGAGAGAAGAGAAAATGAGAAACATATCCACCACCCCTGTGATCTCGGAAAGTTAGTCACTCAGCAGGAGTGGTCCGTCTGGCCCGGGGAGCACAAACAAGCAGACCAAACCTCTGGGGGTGTGTGTGTGTGTGTGTGTGGGGGGGAGTCAGTCATGAGCTACATCAAGAGCTTTTTTTGTTAGGTGGTGGGGAAGGGGGTGAATAACATACTAAAATGTGACGGAAACAGGGGCTTTTCCTAAACGACTGTTTTGTTTTGGTAATAAGTCACTTTTCCCAACGTTTCTCTCTCTCTCTCTCTCTCTCTCTCTCTCTCTCTCTCTGTGTGTGTATGTGTGTGTGTGTGTGTGTGTGTGTTTTTTTTAACTAGGGTACATCGCAATGAGTGACTGTGAAATGTGGACAATTATGCACGAGGACTTCCTGGCAAAAGCCACAGCAGCCTAACAGAGATTTACAGCAGTTATTTAAACAGACTCGTTTCAACAAAAGTGGTCAGATTGTTGCAGCACAAAAATGACTGGATATTATTTGAAAACATGAATGTGTATTCAAGACATTTGTACAGACTTGCAGGGAGGGGTGGGGGCTTGGGGTTGGGGTGGAGGGGTGGGGGTTGGGTTGGGGTGGGCAACCACTGCCATTCCGTCACTGACAATGCCTGGGAACAGAGAGAGAAAGAACCCCATCTTGCTTTTTTAGGCCTTTTTTGGACTTTCATTCTTTCTCACAGATGCTATTTTTTCCCCACATTTTGCTCCTTCTTGTCGTCTTCCTCTGCTGCCCTCTCTCTTCTTTTTCGTTCCCTCGTGGGCTATAAATACTCTCCTCGGCGAGATTTATCGTAGACTAACATGTAATTTGAAATCTCGCTCTGACCCAATCTGTGTATAACGATGCCGTCCCTGCTGTTTTTAGCGCTGGTGTTTGGGTGGCTAACGCTAATTACAGTGATAAGTTCCTCTCTTGGCCTCCCTCTGACCTGAGGTGGTGGTTCCAGCCCTCTGCTGCTCCTCACATCCTGGCCTGGCTCTCCCCAGCACAGTACAGCAATGCGCTTAAATAGACCTTCAGCATTTGACTTTCCTGCACCATTTGCCTGGCTGGCTGAGCTGGAGAGCAAAGCAATCATGGCTGAGAGATGTTTCTTAGCAGCGTACTGTACGTGTGCGTGCATCTCAGCATGTCCTTAAAGTCTCATTGAGACGAGCACTACCGTATGTGCTTGTCTGCACACACTGCGAGTGTTCAGCCAAGTGTACATTATTTGCATGGTTTTGGTCTCCCCGTAATTTCACAGTGGAAAGAAAAACTACTGAATAATAAGTTGTGGAGTGTTCAATTGTGAACATTTCTCCCCACATTGTGTGATACAGTATTTGTGTATCTTTGACTTTTTTCCCCTCTGTCTCTCTATGTCTGGCACAGCAAGTGATACTGAGCTGAATCCAATCAATACAAATGTAATTTCTGAGTGCACAATGAACCCTTTTGTAGAAGGGAAGTTTATGAACGTAGAACAGTCCATTCTCTTTGATGACTTCATTCCCCTGCTTGTTCTGTGTTATCATGGAGAGGAAACAATGTACCTCGTTTGCTAGAGGACACCTCACAAAGTCAAAGAGTTGGCTCAGGATAGCAATCCTGCACATTTTAATGAGAAGGCCAACACATTTCAGAAGGGGAGATTGAGCTGAGAGTTTTGGAAAGATCCAGTCTCTGTGATGGCAGAAAATAATAAAGGTCATATGATGCGGAGCTCAATACTGCTATTGTTCAGATGAGTTAAATCTGATAGTGGCACCCAGGGGTAATCACAGGTCAAGCGTGTCCAAAAGGATGGCACACACAACAGGAACACAAACAGAATTCGATCATGTTTGCATACTTTTTTAGCGGGCCAGTTTCCACAGTGGAGCCAGTCGAGTCCAGTCCTTCCCTTCCCACATGCTCTGCCCAGGGTGGTGCCACAGCAACTTAACCCCGGGTTAAACCTCACTTCTGTCCATGTTTGCTCTAATCCAAATCCCTGGGTTGAAACTCAGTCCAGGTTTAGTGCTCCAGCTGTGGCTAGCTGTCAATCTGCAGCGCCCCACCATGTTATTTTCAACCAGTCGTTTTCTTTTTTTTTTTTGCTTTTTCTTTTTTTTTCTTTGGCTTGGGGAAAGTGTTGTGACTCCAGCTGACAAAAATCCTCTCCTCTCCTGCAGCTGAACTAAATCCATCCAGAATTTTAGCTGCTCTTTCTTTGACAGGCAGGGTCACTTGAAACTTACACATCATTTTGGGCTTGGTGAAAACACATGGCACACACAGAAACATCCATAACTCTCCGTAAAGCCCAATGTTACAGAACCAAATGCTGGAAGCAGCTGTGTGCCAACTTCACCCTGTAAGTTCTAACAGCCATAAGGACTGTGCGTAACTCTCTCTGTCCAAAACATCTGATGCATGGATAAAGTAATTTAGTACATCCTTTGTGCTTGTTATGGTAGGGGCGATGTTCTTATTTTTGCCACTGACGTCCACATGAATTGTTGCCATAGGCTACTTCAAGGACATGTGCGGCACATTTGACGGAGTAAAGACCTAGTGGAGTGGAACACTGGACACATTCTACATTTTCTGCTGCCTATGACATCATCTCATTCTTTCCACTAGAGAAGCTATTGCCATGGTGAAGGCCGCAAGTGCCATTTGTGATGTAACCTGAATGGAGAATGAGAGAGTGGGGAACGCTCACCTGCTCGCCTCTCATCTAAAAGCGTTCGAGTCGTGCAGAGGAAAAAAGAAGAAAGAGATACATATTTGAGACGTTTAAATTCTGCAGTGACAGAGGCATAGTACAGGATGTAGCGGTCTTTGTCAAGCAAGCCCTTTAGTTTTTTTTTTTTTTTTTAGGTGTGTGTGTGTGTGTGTGTGTGTGTGGGGGGGGGGGGTGTTACTGCATAGCTGATTTAAACTGGATAATTTTAGAGTAGAGTGAGCAGGTGAGCCACATGCTTGTCAGACATGTCATCATGATATTTTCTGAAGAAAGTGATGAAATACTAAATTTCTGTGGAGAATTTGCTAATTCTTCATTCTCTCAATGCTTTGCAAAGTTGCAGCAAGCAAACTATTAGCAGAGGATTAATTTGGATTAGCAAACGGGGATTAATTAATGAACACATTTGCCCAATGATGCATGTATAAAGTAGCTCAAGGCCAGAGCTGGGAAGGGACTGAAGCTAAGTGATTCTCATGCCTGATCACTAACTCAATCCCCCCAGTGGCCAAAGGCTGTCACTGCAAAAAGAGACATTCTCTCACAAGACAATCAGGTCCTGTCTTCCCCCTGTCAACAGCAGCTGGACTCTGGAGACTGCATCCCTGACAGATCAATGAGCCGTGCTCCACTGGAGTCAGCAAGCATTCCTACCCATTCCCAAGAACCACCCTGGCTGATTAGCTATAACGTTTCTTTTACTTCCCTCCCTCAACAGATGGCTTTTTAAAAGGACAAACGTCAGTTAGGCTACAGTCTCGGTCAAATAACATAAATCTGCAATGGGCTATACCTAAGTTACTAAATTTACGGGGCCCTTCGTACCATAACGGGCTGACCGCACGAGCGGGCAAAAATAGTCTCCTGGGATCTCCTTAGCGAGTGCCAGAAAACAATAAATGAGCGACAAACTGGGACTGTATGACTAACACGACCACTTACGGGGAATCCCCGGAGGATGGAGACCCTGTTATAAAGCCTGTGTGTGTGTCTCTTACCACTTTCCACCTCCCACACCTTCTGAGATTCTCCACTTGATGTAAACAACCTAGTGGTGTTTTGGGGTTTAAAGCATCTTAACCCTACTGTATGTCTATTTATATCTTTAGGAGTGTAAGACCGACAGGCATATGACTATACAGTGTTTGATACAGAGCGCTTTCATTTTTAAAAGTCAACAGTGTTGTGTTGTGTGTGTGTGTGTGTGTGTGTGTGTGTGTGTGTGTGTGTTTTTCTTTCAAAACCCAAAGCGTGCAAATAATATCTTGTCGTCTGCTCCATTCTTTCAAGTTTTCCATGCCAAACTCCCACACAGTGTTCTGGCTAACGCACGCTATTGCTCATTATTGCCTATAGCACATTGAAAGTCTGTCGTTACACTGTTAAGTCATTCTGGATGGAAAAAAGACAGTTTCACTCAAACAGGTCCCCATGCAGGTTTGTGGGTGGTTAAGCACACACAAAAAAAACAGACCTCTTCTACTTTTTTCCAAAGACCGCTTTTTAGCAGCTCTAATCCTCTGTGACCCAAAAAGACATGCACAGTAATTATGCAAACAGGAAAAAGAGACCATTTTACAGTCACACCTCTACATCTCTCTTTTTAAAAACATCTCATCATTTAGATACCCTATGTAGTGTGATTAACTGCCTCTATATTTGCTTGGAATAGATAACGTTTCTATGTCTAACCAATGAGACTATATTTATATGCTCTGTGGTGGTTCCTATATTCATAGCTGCTAGTTCTCAGGATGGTGAGAAAGGAATGTAGGGTATTATCCAAGCTAAAAAGTGGTTTTGATACAGATTAAAGACGTTTAGTTTAGTGAATGTGTGTGTGTGTGTGTGTGTGTGTGTGTGTGTGTGTGTGTGTGTGTACAGTATATTAAAGTGGTCTTACTGTATGTGCTGTATGTGTGCACACATCTGCCTGCAAGTCATTTTTTTTTCTTTGACTCTCTCTCTCCTCTCTCTCTTGTGTGCATTTTTGTAGGAATGCGACCCATGGTTCTCCACCCTTTTCTGAAAATCAGCGAGACTTTATGCAGCCAGCGTCTCTCATAGTCATTCACTTCTGAAGCCTTTGTGCAGCTCATACAGTTTCAAACATCATTTCATTCTCAACTGTTCTGAAATGCATAATCAAATTTGCGCCACATTTTCTTCATGTCATTGTGGTCTCAATTAAAAACGTATGGAAGTGTTGGACATTCATTGCTGTGTGAAAAATTGGAAAACTATACAGTCATTTTGAGTGTCAGTGTAAACTGATTGTCAAACATTTCATATCAAACCCACCTAGATGCATATTGCTGTATTGCTTTTTTTCTTTTAAACGTTCATAGCCAGCAGTCTCCCCCAGTTCTTCTCGCCCTCAGCCACCTTTGGCATTTCTCTGTAAAACCACTCCCTCACTTTCTCATTCTCTCTCTCTTTCTCTCTCATTCTCTCTCTCTCTCTCTCTCTGACCTCACATCAGAGAGAAACAGGCCAAACACCCAAAATACCATAGAGAGAGAGAGAGAGAGAGAGAGAGAGAGAGAGAGAGAGAGAGAGAGAGATTATCTCACGGAGAAGAAACAAAATGTTGTCCTTCTCTTCTTCTTCACTTTGGACCAAAACACTTGAAGTCACCAGATCTGGGGGAGAGAGAAAAAAAAAGAGAAACAAATGGCGGCAATAGTTTACACTGTTTCTCTTGAATGAGCTATTGCTGAGGCAAATTGTATAATGAGCTGAGAAATCTAGTCAGGCTATTTTCCCTTCATGTGACCTGTTTATTTGGTGCCCGGTCGGCATGAGGTCAAGAGTGAGCTTGGCTAGGATGAACACAGATGAGCAATGATGGAACAAAAGTCAGTCAGTCAGTCACTACTGATAAACTTCATGGGGAGTGAGAGGGGCCTTTTTCCCTGTGCGTCACTTTCCGAATTCATATTCTCTTTAGATCCTCTTTCGAAAACGTCAATCATGTGTGATTTTTTTTAGGCTATTTGCTCATTCTTGGTTCATACTTATGTTACATTTTCTAGTGTTCACTAGTGACACTTCTAGTTCTAATTTTAGTCTTCTTACACGTTTCTGGCTCTCACTTTTGCCAAAATTTTAGTGTATTGAAACTCTCTCTCTCTCTCTCTTTCTCTCACTCTCTCTCTCTCCCTGCGTGTCGGCAGAATTATGGCCAGTTGTCTTGAATAAAAAGTGTTTTCATGTGAGAATTCACCTAACCAAAGTGCACATGCAGAGTAGACTTCAGTCTGAGTGCCTGTTTTGATTGTGTGTGTACATTAACCATGTTTGTGACAGAGGCATCCTTGCGAATCTCTATTTTCAGCTTCTACCGGACATGATTCAGACACAGACTTGTGTAATTCCCAGGGTAAACCACATGTGTGTGTGTGTGTGTGTGTGTGTGTGTGTGTGTGTGTGTGTGTGTGTTGTAGTTTCTGCATGAAGACAAACTGCTGACAATTCTATGAACACTGTTACCCCACCACAGTGTTCACTACCTCAAAAATGCATCAAATCCTTTAAAGATTTTCAAAAATGCAAATGTGAACGAATGAAAACAATTATGTATAGGTCATTTAAAATTAAAGTATGCCCGGAAACAAAGAAAGTAAGAAGTTAGAACCATAGCCCAGTCAATGTTATTGTCCAGTTCTTTGAATAGGCTACAGCAGGTGGAGCTAGATTTCTTTTACTGTTTTGGGGATGAAATTTCGCAAAGTTAAAAAAAAAATGCCAGAGCACTCCGAAAGGAACTCTCAGGGAAAGGGGTGACCGATAGAGCGTGCGAGTGAGCGAGCGAGAGAGAGAGAGAGACTTTGTCGTGTGGGGCCGTACGCAGCGCTGCATTTGAATGATGTCTATCTTTTCGTCACCTTCCGCAAATGGACAGATGAACAACTTCGACACACCATCATGTAGCTAGATCAGCATCATAAGGCGTTAATGCAAACTGAAGTCTACATCGAGTATTGCCCGTAAACTGTGATTATTCTCCGAAGGAGTGTCTAGCCTACTGAAGAACTCTGGAGCACAGACTTCTGGACACCAAAGTAAAATTGGATCTGTTCCGGTCGCCTACACACGTACGTCGATGACTTCTATTTTCTATTAATTCAACAATAGCCTACATGTAAAAACCAAACAACCGAAGTATTTGCTTTTTTAGTTAATTCTCAAGAAACTGAATGAGTGTGTTTACAACTTGACTTGTACTTTAGTTCTTTCGTTATATTTGAAGACTTCTTTAGACCATAGGCTACGCGATAACATAAATAGCCTACTAAATGTA
>JAODXP020000013.1:6988614-7001114 GCA_027497455.2 Sardinella longiceps
AATCAGATCCAGAATGTTGGATAAGGAGACCTAATCTATTGTCTCTTTTCTTTTCTTACCACCGCAACTGATTTGTTTACTGTCCCTTAAATACAGACAAGGAAGTAACACTGTAAAGTTTGCCAGTAATGGCTGTGCAGAAAGTGCAGTGGAGCATTGGTTAAATGGAGCTGCTTTGGCTCTCTAAATATGTGGGCAGACACATTGTTCTTTCACTGAGAGGAATCGCACTGTAAACCTAATAGCCGGTTTCGACACAAATGACACTGGCCATTTTAATTATGAGAAAATATGTGTCTGGTAATAGTATGCTTGGGATTTTGGATGAAAGCCCTGTGCTATGCCACGCTCAAGTCCTGGGAGATTCGACTGCTCTGTTCTTAGTCTCGACGAGGCCCATGTTATGCTTTAGCGTAGCTTATAAAAATAACCCCTCATATAATTTATTTTAGTTTAAAACCACAGCATTCTGACTCTTCCTGGTTAGTTTGACTCTGCTAAAACAACTGACTTGTGGCACAATTGCGCTTCAGTTATAAACACGAGGCACTTCTGCATGTTTTTTGGTACAGAAATAGGTCAGGGAACTGGGGAGATGAAAATAGCAGAACATACTTGCATAAATCAGCCTCAACGAGACAAACACAGACTAACTTTAGCAACAGGAAGTGGCTGTTTTTTTTTTCTTTCTCGTATGCCTGCGTGTGTTTTAATAGAGCACTTCCTTGTGAGGTTACCATGGCAATCTGCCCCATTTTTAGTTTTGGTGGTAAGTAACACAGCGAGGTGAGCTGTGCTCTGCGCCGCGCTGTGGTCACGAAGCCTCCACCGGATAACAATAGGAGGAGAGAGAGAGACAAACAGCCAGAACTAGCGATGGCCAGCGATGGCTACACAGCGCTAAACCAAGCAGGGCTGATTAGCAGCCTCAATCTGGCTGGAGATGACAGACAGATAAAATGAGGGGGAGTGAGACAGACAGGCCTACTGCATTGCACTCTTAACTCAGAGGGGTATCATACTTGTGGACCAAGTAGGCCTACAAGATGGTGCAATTTAATGCACAGATGGTCTGATCTCTGATTTTTTGTCTCTGAAAGCATAGGAGAAACAGGTGACAGTAAGCTGCTCAGATGTCTCATCACACAAGACAACTTGTTAACAATATAAAAGCTTGATTTGGCTTGTTTTTTTGTTTTTTTTACTGTAACAGTACAAACAGTGATCTCATCGTCTGTGAAATCATGTCCTGTTTTTGGCTAAGCGAGGAGGAGAGTGTGTGTGAGGAGGAGTGTGTGTCGTGTGCAGACGTGTCGCCACACGGGGTGCTAGACGCGCCCCAGCAGGAGTTCCACTCTGACACACACGTTCCTGCAGTACTGCTGTTTGGCCCTGTAGTTGACCCCAAGCTTCTACAGGTCGTCGTCATGACACCCTATGACACAGTTGGGGTATAGCTGCTGTAGCGCAGAAGTGGAAAGACCCAACACACCCTCTGGCTGGCTGACTAACAGACTGAGTGACGGAAAAGACAGACATCACTTTTGGCAAAGCTGTTGAGTGACAACGTTTTTTTTTTTTTTTCCCTAGAGTGCCCTCACTACTGGGAGAGCAAAGAGAAGTGCTGTAGACAGACATCGCTGTTAGCGAAGCTGTTGATTGAGTGACATTGGTTTTTTTTTTTCTTTCTTTTTTTTGGGGGGGGGGGGGGTGTTCTATGCTGTTTGTCTTCACTAGAGGGAGAGCAAAGAGAGTTGTGTCACTGCTATATGCCTGGTCGCTCTCTCACTCGCTCGCTCGCTCAGTCGACACACACAGCACTTCCCTCTGTCCTGTGAGTCATGTGACATTTACTTTACTTCGCCACTGAGTCAGCCGTACGCCAGGCATCCATGGCTGCACCAGCGTGTGTGTGTGTGTGTGTGTGTGTGTGTGTGTGTGTGTGTGTGTGTGTGTGTGTGTGTGTGTGTTTGTGTATCTTTGCCCCAGCTTGCATCGATATTTTATGAGACCCTGTAGTGTACCCCCCCCTGGGGAAAGTACGTCAATGAGTGTCTGAGGAAGCATGCAAAATTAAAACAGGACAAAGAGTCAACTTCATGTCCCCCAGCAATGTGAAGTAAGTTAGTAAGTAAGTAAGTAAGCGAGTATGCAAGTAAGTGAGTATGCAAGTAAGTAAGTACTGTAAGTAAGTAAACACTGGCTACTCGTTACTCCATGTGACGGATCAGGAAACTATCAGGTTTGGGCCTGACTCCGATGGAGGCTCTGTCTTCTGTCTTGAGATGAACGAGACAGACGATGTTGCAAGTGTTGGAGAGAGAGAGAGAGTTTTGGGGACCGCACTGGAGGAGACCTGAGGTCCAGCGTATTTTTTAAAAGAGTTGGATGCTTCACAGCCATAAGAGGTGCTGTGACATGACCTCCATAAATATCATTATACTTTTGCAGTGTGGTGAAGTGTGTTTGAACTGCGTCTGCTGTCTGTATAACCTGTATGAGGTGCATACCTGACATACAGTAGAACAGAGTTAAGCAGAGTGAGAGAGAGGGAGGGGTGGTGGTGAGTGTGTGTGTGTGTGTGTGTGTGTGTGTGTGTGTGTGTGTGTGTGTGTGGCAGGGGGACGAGGTGGGGATAGAAGACATAGAGTAGAGCAGAGTAAAGCAGACAAGACTGAGAGAGAGGGGGGTGGTGGTGAGTGTGTGTGTGTGTGTGTGTGTGTGTGTGTGGCGGGGGGTGAGGTGGGGATACAAGACAGCTGAAGGGCGAGTAGGAGGCCTAATTCATAACTCACATTTATCCCCAGATGCTTTCACACGGAACACCTTCCACGGCGCGGTTTTTGTGAATGGCAAGAGAATGCGAGGCTTTTTCTCTTTGTTTTGTTCTTGTTTCCAGTCAGCAGGCAGGACTTACTGTAAGAAGGGGCTTACTAGTCCTGTGGGACCTGAATCATTTTACACTCTGTTGGCATTCTGATGGTACACTTCCTCCTAAGGCGACTGCACGTCTTTCTGCCAAAGCATTCTCTCAGCCGGCTTTCTCTCTCTCTCTCTCTCTCTCTCTCTCTCTCTCTCTCTCTCTCTCTCTCTCTCTCTCTCCCTCCCTCTCTCCCTCTCTCTCTCTCCATTGTACGAGCGATCACATTTCACCCTTGTTCTGGGGACCAGGCTTTATTACCGAGACGCCTCCCAACTCCAGATACAGGCCGACCTTTTCCACCCCTACAAACCCAGATTACAGGGTTCGCTAGAGGCCATTCAATGGACGTCTTTATTATTCATTTTGATTGGTCCTCACGCCGAGCCAGCACGACATGTGGAATGCCAAGGTTAGTGTTAGAGGGTGTGGTGCTACAAGCAACAAAACAGCAACGGTAGAAAAACACATACACACACATACAAACACACACACACATCTGCTCTTTTGTTTGCTGCCTTCTTAAGGAGGACAGCAGCAAAGACACTTTGGCCATGAAGAAGACTAGCAGCCCAACATCTAATCTTGACCTTTGACCTTTTGTAGATTCCTAATGCATTGGAGGCCGTCTCCCCTGTGTAATATAAAGGTAGCATTGACCCAAACTGTGTCTGTGTGTGGAAGAGAGAGAGAGAGAGAGTTAGTGTGTGTGTGTGTGTGTGTGTGTGTGTGTGTGTGTGTGTGTATGTGAGAGAATTTGTAAAAAAGAATGAGAAAGAGCGAAAGAAAGAAAGAATGTATGTAAGTTCTAAATTTAGCCTGATTTATGAGAGAAAAAAAACAGCGAAAGCGAAAGATACATGCATCTGCCCCCAATTCTGCAAACTCTGTTCTTATCCGCTTCTTTCTTCTCCACTTCCCCTCTCTTTTTATTCTCGCATTCTTTCCATTTTTTCGTTCCTCTGTGGCACCCCCGTTCCCCCTCTTTTCCTCCCTGTAGTCTTATGCTTGTTTTCCTCAGAGCTTTTTGGACCAGAGCCAAATGGGCTTTATGCAGGAGGATGTGGAGAATGTTGATGTGAAGAAAACACACACAGACACACACCCACTCGGACACACACACACACACACACACACACACACACACACACACACACACACACACACACACACACACACACACATTAACAGCCCCCACCACACACGCACACATTTGGATAGCCTTTACTCTTTGTCAACATTGTCATCCTGCTTCAGTAGAGCATTTTGAGATTGTAATTCTCTGCTCTGCTCTGCCTGCCTGCCCGGGTTGTGTGGAAACATACTGTAGGTCCAGTGCACAGCTGTAAGCTCCTGTTGAATGCTGACTGTAGTGTGTGTGTGTGTGTGTGTGTGTGTGTGTGTGTGTGTGTGTGTGTCGTCTGTCACTGTCTTCTGGCATTACAGAAACATTAGCACTGAGGCAGTAAGGACACTTAAGCTTTCACAAAACATTAGAAAAAAACACCTGCATTGTTTGTCCGTCAGGTGCTCTCTCTCTCTCTCTCTCTCTCTCTCTCTCTCTCTCTCTCTCTCTCTCTCTCTCTCTCTCTCTCTTTGTGGCTGTCATTATGTAAGCTAGCGCTGAGAGCTGTCAGCATGATGCATAGCTGAAGGAGCTGCTGTTCCCATGCAGCCTGTAACCAAAGCACACAACTCATCAGCAAAGCACACTACACTACACTGCACTGCACAGCTCAACACAACACAACACAACACACTGCACAGCTCAACACAACACAACACAACACACCACACAGCACAACACAACACAACACAACACAACACACTGCACAGCTCAACACAACACAACACACTGCACAACACAACACAACACACCACACTGCACAGCTCAACACAACACAACACACTGCACAGCTCAACACAACACAACACAACACACCATACTGCACCGCACAACACAGCAGACAGCACAACACACTGCACAGCACAACAGAACTCAACACAACACACCACACCGCACCACACAACACAACACAACACAACACAACACAGCACAACACAACACAACACACTACACTGCACAGCTCAACACAACACAACACACTACACTGCACAGCTCAACACAACACAACACAACACCACACTGCACCACACTACACTACACTACACAACACAACACAACACACTACAGTACACCGCGCTGTACAACACAACACAGAAGACTGAACAACACAACACAGCACACAACATACAGCAGTACTCATCAAAACAACACACTACCCCACACTTCACAACACAACACAGTACACTGCCCTGCACTGCACAACACAACACAACACAACAGACTACAACACAACACAACACAACACAACACACAACTCATCAAAACAGCACACTACATGACACTGCACAACATAGCACAGAGGACTACACTACACCACACCACACAACTACTCAGCACGGCACACTACACCCCCCCACACTGTACAACAACACAACAGAGAACAACTGATACCTCAGCCTGGATAGCTGATACTCACCACAGAAACTCTATGGAACATCTTAAAGGAACGGATCAGTGTCACTGGGCTGATTGGGGGAGTGTGTGTGTGTGTGTGTGTGTGTGTGTGTGTGTGTGTGTGTGTCTGTGTGTCTGTGTGTCTGTGTGTGTGTGTGGTGAGTCGTCCACTAAGCAGAGTTGAGATTTTGTTACTGGGATTTCGGTGTTTGTGTGCGGGAAAGGAAACCCGCTCTGACTCACACAGAAACTTGGTCAGGTAGTCGCCATGCTTAGAGGAACACTTCCCAAAATGGAATGGTCACAAGAACTGACTTGTTTTTTTTTTGTTCTCTCTCTCTCTTACTGTCTCTCTCTCTCTTTTTGTTTCACTATCTTTATCAACACATCCTTTTCTTAAACTTTTTTCTGCTTCTATATATATCAACCTATCTTTCCATCTGTCTCTACCTGTCTCTCAATCTCTCTGTCAATCTCTCTCTTTCTCTCTCTCTCTCTCTCTCTCTGTGCTGTGCTCTGATCTCTCTCTCTCTTTCTCTCTCTGTTGTGCTCTGATCTCTCAATCTCTCTCTCTCTCTCTCTCTCTCTCTCTCTGTCTCTCTCTGTGTGTGTTGTGCTCTGTAGCGGATGTTGAAGTAGGCTGCAGCCCTGTTCTCCACATTTCGAAGGCTGCGCTTGAAGCCATGGATCTGCGCGTGACCCAAAGACGAACAGGCGGGGAGCCCACCATGCTTTCGCCTCTCATCTACGGCCACTTCAGCCCCCAGCCCTGCAATCAGTACGCCCAGCCGCACTTACAGGTATTACACACACACACACACACACACACACACACACACACACACACACACACACACACACAGCCACCATGCTTTCGCCTCTCATCTACGGCCACTTCAGTCCCCAGCCCTGCAACCAGTACACCCAGCCGCACTTACAGATCACACACACACACACACACACACACACACACACACACACACACACACACACACACACACACACACACACAGCCACCATGCTCTCGCCTCTCATCTACGGCCACTTCAGTCCCCAGCCCTGCAACCAGTACACCCAGCCGCACTTACAAGTATCACACACACACACACACACACACACACACACACACACACATACACACACACTGCACACACACACAGCCCTGCAACCAATACGCCCAGTTGCACCTACAGGGCCGGAGTCTATCTCTCTCTCACACACACACACACACACACACACACACACACACACACACACACACACACACTGCCTCCACGCTCCACCGACACTGCCCAGACAGCCTGACAGACAGATAGTCATCAGTCCTCGCTGATGAAATCGTCACACACACACACACACACACACACACACACACAATAACCCTAGTTTCATGACTTGCCTTTACCTGCTACATGCAGCACCAAACCACTGATATGTTTGTAGTGTATTATTCTAATGGGCTTCTCAAAAACACCACCTGCATGCCTGGGTTGTGGCAGTAAGTTACTGATACAAGCCTAGGCTGAATCATTGCAGCTAATCAGTTATGTAACATTATTCAGGCCTATAGTCTCACTTTGGTCTGCTCATAGTTTGACATTAAGCTAACAATCCACAGGCACGCCCCATAGCGCTGGCACAGGCCCTGTTTCCCTGTTGGCCAGTCCAGTCACTAGCTACCTGCCTTAGCCTGGCCTTGGAGGCCTGGCCTTCCATGCGTGTTGCGACTGCTACTCCACTGGCAGCATGCATACGGTGCAGTAATAACGGAAGCCAGCGATTGCACTATGCATCACAAAAAAGACAGAACACACACACTAGAGGTCAGACTCTGCACGAGTCGAGCCAAGCCTGATTACATGTAACTTGGTCTTCCCAATTTCTGGGCTTCAGATGTGCATTATTTGAAAGAAAGTGAATTGAGATATGTTTTAAATGTTACTACCCAATTTTGTCAAGTCAGAAAAAGGGAAAAATTCAATGCATTCCAATGACAGAATGTTCAGTTTGCTACCATGGAATGGTTTTACAATCTCGGAATGTTCAAGTGTGAAATAAGCCCATAGTCTCACTTGGGTCTGCTCATAGTTTGACATTACTGTAAGCTAACAGTCCACAGGCACGGCCCATAGCGCTGGCACAGGCCCTGTTTCCCTAACGGCCAGTCCTGGCCTTTCATGCGAGTTGTGACTGCTACTCTTCTAGCATGCTAGCATGCATAGGCCTACGGTACAGTAATAACAGAAGCAAGTGATTGCAGTGTGCACCACAAAAAAGAAAGAACACACACACCAGAAGCCAGGCTCTGCACGAGCCGAGCCAAGCATGATTAACCAGACCAGACCCCATGATGAAGAAGAAGAAGAAGAAGCTCTTGGCAGTATTTAGGCCACTCTGCTTCTGTTTCGCTTCAGACCAGTTTGTGTGTGTGTGTGTGTGTGTGTGTGTGTGTGTGTGTGTGTGTGTGTGTGTGTGTGTGTGTGTGTGTGTGTTGCTTTGGCGCTTGTTTCACTTCACACTGCTCTGCTCTGTTCTTCTGTTCTCTTCCTGCTGTTTCAGTTCGCCAGGGAGGCGCGGTGGAACGAGAGGGAGCGCGAGAGAGAGCAGAAGGAGAAGGAGCAGGAGCAACTGCAGCAGATACGCCACAAGGACCCCAGCAAACAGAGTGAGTGAGACAGAGAGAGAGAGAGAGAGAGAGAGAGAGAGAGAGAGAGAGAGTGTGAGTGAATCAGAGAGAGCGAGAGAGAGTGCAAATAAGAGAGTGAGTGAGAGAGACAGAGTAAATGAGAGAGTGAGTGAGAGAGAGAGAGCAAATGAGAGAATGAGTGTGTGAAAGAGAGAGAGAGAGAGAGAGAGAGAGAGAGAAAGAGAGTGAGAGAGCGCCCCCTAGGGCTTCACTGGCCATGGTGGTTATAAGGGGTAAGGGCTGTAAGGGCTGTAAGTTGTAGGCAGCTGGACTTACAGCTAAGCACTTCTGCCTGCCATGAACAGAGGAGTAACTGGGAGAGGAATTCCCCTGGAGACGCCCATACACACCCTGGTCCTGACTCTCAGGAGTGTGCAGAATAGGACGCAGTCCCGCATTCCCCTCAATGTCCAAGGATACAAGGAAGTGTATTTGTCACCTGCATATAGTCAAGTCATGTATTTATATAGCGCATTTTAACACAGCACAGTTGATCCAAAGTGGGACCTCACTAACCACCACCAATGTGTAGCACCCACCTGGGTGATGCACGCACGGCAGCCATTACAATAGGTGCCAGAACGCTGGCCATACACCAGCTTGAGGTGGAGAGAGAGGAAATGGACCAATGAGCCAATCACAGTGGATACACTGTATATAGTCACTGGATTTAAGAAAAGCAGGCAGCCAGAGCATCATCTGCTGGGCCTGGACTCCACATAAACTGGGCTAGGATGGTCCTGTCCACAGACCACAGCACTGCCATCTTCCAGCCAGCACCTGCTTGGGACTTGAGCTGCAATAAGCAACAGTGAGGGACTTGAGTGATGGCTTAACTTGGGTGGCTGTGTGATTTGGGCAGCAATTATCAAGGAGTTACAAGCTGATTAGTTGACGATTGATTTGTCAACCATTGAGCTAATTTGAATTTAACCAATTTGTCGTATTTCGTATTTCGGGGTTTGACTAATCAGGCTTCGACATTTTTGGAGAAAATAATGTCTATATTATCTGATTGTAGTTGCTTAATTTATTGATATATTTATTTATTTATTTCAGTTTTTGGATATTTTATCAATCAAACAACTAATCATCTGTTTGATAAATCACTACAATGAATCTATAGTGAAATAATCATTAGCCACAGCCCTAGTTATGTCATGGTTGTTGCTTACAGTACGCACTAAGTAGGCACTCTACATTGACATTGATTAATGTGTGGGAATCTGCCTAGAGTAGTAGCCTGTGTTACTGTAAAAGGCCCGTCCATCCCTCATTGATTTTACAGTAATAACAGATCTAGACACACTGGCTAGGGCAGCTTTTACAGGGCCAAATGTGAAGTCATTTTCACCACCTAAAGTAAATGTTTGTTTTGCATTTGCAAGGCTCAGTATCAGACAGGAATTATTGGTTGTGCACTTTTACATTCTCTCCACAGTAGTGTTGTGTGTAGCTTAGTGTTGTGTGTTAGCGTTAACTTTTATAAATACTCGGGATCTAATGCTAAAGGCACTGCAGAAAACTATTGTAACTTCATCGGTGTGACATCAAACAACCTTTACATTAGGCAGCTCCGTGATGCAACCTCCTCTATTGCCATATATGGAACAAGCCATAACTCATACCATTCTATGCCTTACATGGAATATTATGGTATGGAGTTTACTTTTTTAATAGCATATTAGTACTCTGCTCTAGTTATTTGATGAATTAGAGTCATAGCGTCCAGTAAGTAAGATCTATTAATAAAATCTCTATCTTAGTAACAATCTGACCTTTTTATAGAAGGGTGTTGTCTTCTATTGTATCTCAGTAAGGTGCACTCTCACCCAGTGAGTGTGTGTGTGTGTGTGTGTGTGTGTGTGTGTGTGTATGAGTGTGTGTGTGTGTGTATATGAGTGTGTGTGTGTGTGTGTGTGTGTGTGTGTGTGTGTGTGTGTGTGTGTGTGTGTGTGTGTGTGTGTGTGTGTGTGTGTGTGTGTGTGTGTGTGTGTGTGTGTGTGTGTGTGTGTGTGTGTGTGTGTGTGTGTGTGTGTGTGTGTGTGTGTGTTTGGGGGGAGGGTCAGAGGAAGCGGCGAGGTCGTTCTGTCTCCCTGCTCGCCCCGTCTCACAGCTTCAGGGGGGAATTCCTGCCGCCGGGGCCTGTGATTCCAAAGAGGTGTATATCCTGCTTGAAAACTATTCAAAACAAGAGAGCGGACAGCCAGCCAAACAACTGGGCCTCGCTATTTTTGTCATCCCGCACTCTCTCTCTCTCTCTCTCTCTCTCTCTCTCTCTCTCTCTCTCTCTCTCTCTCTCTCTCTCTCTCACTATCTGGGCAAACAATCTGAGGCAGGCAGGCGATGTGGACTGGAGACGCAGTACGAAACAGAACTGGTAGGAAGAAGATGATTGTCAAGGAATGCTGCTGA
The DNA here is from genome assembly GCA_027497455.2 of Sardinella longiceps. Lineage (NCBI taxonomy): Eukaryota > Metazoa > Chordata > Actinopteri > Clupeiformes > Clupeidae > Sardinella > Sardinella longiceps. Next base: position 6,999,157 of record JAODXP020000013.1, read on the forward strand.
GCAGATCATCAAACCAGCGAGCCAAATTCCCCTCAGATTGGAGTCACGCGATTGGAGCCTGTCACCCGGGCCTCCTCCTCCTCCAGTCCACCAGTAGCCCACACATTTACATGGACACTTCTAATCTGATTATTTAACCCAATATTCCATTTCAGATGGCATTTATGAATGCATCTCCTTGGATACTGTTCTATAGAATGCACACGGAATCTTTCTAATCAGATTAGAAGTGTCCATGTAAACTCGCCTGTTGTTAAAGTGTAGCTCCGGAGTAATTTTATGCATATCCCTGTTGCACGAGCCTTCTTACAGCACTGCATAGCGCATGTAATGAACACATGTGGAACAGCATAGACCAAACACGCTTTCGCTTTTGAATAATCAGAGGTTCCAATAACTTCAGTGTAAAGTGCCTCTTCGCTTCTGTGTTCGCCTTTGGTCTATGCTGTTCCAAATTATTTTGTTCCACTTGCTAAGTACTGCATTTAACAGGCTCAACAGGGCTATGCTTGAAATCACTCCGGAGCAACACTTTAATGTGACAGGCAGCACACATGATTGAAATGCGTTTGGAAAAAACAGAAGAAGAAGAAGAAGACGAGCGGAGGGGCGTCCAAGGACAAACCAGCTCAGACCAGTCCGCAGTCCACAGTCATGTCTTCCACTTTTCCACTCGCAGCAGAGCAGACGTCCCGTTCTTCCCGTTCTTGTTTTTCAGCAGCGCAAGATTGATGGGCCACTTTTTACTCCCCAACAAGCATTCGAAGCATGACCAGAATCTTGAGGGCAGTCATGCTTAGGCTGGGGTTATGCTTGACTGACAGGTCCACTGACCAACAGGCTGTGTGTGTGTGTGTTTGATTGACAGGCGCGGTGGCCAGTGCTGTGGTGAAACAGAAGCTGCAGCAGAAGATTCTGCAGAAGCAAGCGGCCCTGGAGAGAACCAGCTCTGCTCCTCTCAGCACCCCGCCACGGGGATACAGGTCGGGCTCACACACACACACACACACACACACACACACACACACACACACACACAGTCACACACACACACACACACACACACACACACACACTCACATGCACACACACACACACACACTCTCACATGCACACACACACACACACACACACTCTCACATGCACGCACACACACTCACATACACATTATCTCTCTATCTCTCTCACACACACACACACACACACACACACACACACACACACACACACACACACTCACACATGCACACACTCAAACTCACTCTTGAGGCCCTCCATCTGCAAAAGTGTCATTTTTCTCCCCATGAAGGCGGCAGAGGAGACTATACTGTAGCCTGTCCCTGCATAGGTCTGCTGTAGCCAATAAATCACACACACACACACACACACACACACACACACACACACACACACACACACACACACACACACACACACACACACACACACACACTCTCTGACACTCCTCGGTAGAGGAGACTATAGCCTGTCCCTGCACAGGTCTGCTGTAGGTAATAAATCCCCTAATCCCTCTGAGGACTTGCTGCAATTAGTGCACACACACACACACACACACACACACACACACACACACACACACACACACACACACACACACACACACACACACACACACACACACACACACACACACAGGTGGTCTCCATGCCAATCTACACTCACAGCTATTTCATTGGCTGAGGTTACAGTGACATTGCATTCCACTCTTATGTTTTCTGAAAATCCCTCTACTGTGCTGCTGTGCTGTAGTTTTCCGCACTAAACCCAAGTCTGCGACTCGACTGTGCACAAACTGTTTCATGAGAAATGCTTTGCATGGATTTAGGGTGTGACACATACCCAGACACTGAGAGTTGGCAGCCCTGTGGCAACATTAGATATTGTTTTTTTTTTTTTTCTTGTTGTGTTTTTTTTTCCCCTACTTGTGAAGCTGGATT